>JAAGNO010021574.1:2304-27052 GCA_033439905.1 Ceryle rudis
CTGGCTTCTTCCAGTAAAGGGCTCTTCCACACCTCATCCTCTGAAAGAGGGCCTGTCATTGCTAAATTGTTTATTTATGGACCAAAATGTCTGTCCCTGATTTTTTTATTTCCCAGGAATACCACTTTATCCAACTAATTATACTTTTGAAAATTATATGTCAGTCTCATCTGTTTTAAACAGGAAGGGAGTCAACGTTTCGCCACCTTAGAGAGAAGCAGCTTAGTTACAAATAAAATTCTCTTCCCGAAGTATTCATAAATGTGTATACTTTTATCTGTCTCTGCTGAAGGAAGAATAAATGAAGATGTTGTCCTCAAGTCTTGGACATTCTTGAGCTCTTAATAGATGATAAGAAAGTCCAAGGTCAACAACCTTATTTCTGAAGTATCTCTTTTCTTCTCCTCTTTTCCTGAAACGTAATGAGAAGATATATTTTAACACAGATAACCCGCTCCTGTCCTAATGCTAAAGAGAAACAGAGGTCTTCCCCTAAGACTTTGATCTTTAACCCCGGGAGTTTTTCTAGGAAGGTAGGTCATCGGTTGTTCAAGTGAAATCGTTCCATTTCACCAGCCCTTCGTTTATTTTTCCTCATGACTATACTGCGTCAGCTTAATGTACCAGATGGATATATTCTAAAAGCATCACACTCAATGGCTGCTTCTGTGAGATTTATGAGAGACCAGAAGAGGCCCACAAGTACAAACAGGTGTGAGTGAACTTGGATGAAATGTAGAGATTAGTCCTGATTCCACTTTATCTCTAATACTCTATCATCAGTCTCTCAAGTCTGAGGACTTAGATATACCAAAGTCTTTAGTATAAGCATTGGAATGTATCAATTCCAGCTTTTTGTCTTAGGTAAGATGTGCTTTCCTTATTTTTACTGAAGTAATGCAATGAGCTTATTGTCTCCAAAGGTGTCTTTTCTTTCTCTTCACATCTGGCAAAGCAATCTGTGTCTTTTCTCTGAAACCATATAATTGTAAAATGAGATAAAGCAGAACAAAGAAGAATTGTCTGACCTGTGGTGGTCTTCAGATATTGAGAAAAAAACCAACTATTTTCTCCAATTGGATAAAAGCTTTTTTCCTGGGGTTTTTGTTTTGTTTTGTTTTTTCCATTTGGCGGTTTAGGCACTTGCACTCACAAAGACTTACGTTCAATAGAAGTGTCAGTAAGAAGCTGTCAGAACCGGGGGATATTGACATTTTCAGTCAAGGTATGGATGAAAACAGAAAAGGTAAAGCTGACACCATAAACCAAGGTGTAGAATCCTCTTCATATTGCAGTCAATAGCAGATTTCCTAAGATTTCACCCAAGGGATATTTAAAAGCATATGTGTGACCTGGGAGCCCTTATAATGGGGTTTTATGGTGGAAAGCCATACATACACACTTTCTGAAGTTTCCAACTTTGACCCAAATTGAAGCATTAACTGGTACATTATATTCTGATTTTCTCTTTTTTGATGTCTACACTGCAACTAGAAAACAATTCAAACAACCCACAATACTGGGGATTGAAATCGCTAAGATTATTCAAACCAGGGAGATAGCAGAGCTAACAACTGTAAAAAGTCTTGTGCTTCTTTATTAACACCTCCCACTTGTGTGATGCTCTTCTAAAACTTCGGGAAATTCAGTCTCGTTGCTGAATCCTGCAAACTGTCTGATAGGAGTTGTGGTTTGGGTTATTCCTTGTGATCCTGGCTTTGCTGCTATGGGGAACTCTACACCACGCTCAAACTGCAGAGAATGCAACGTGTTTAGAACATTTCCTTCCTTTGTATTACTGTTATTGAGAACATAAATCTCGATAGGTAAACTAAGTGATGAATGATCACTGGTGTTTCACTGTATGCAGTACTTTAGACAAAATACTCAAAAAACAGTAAAAAGAAAGGAAAAAAAACATAGATTTTCATAGCAGACTACTTCTATCACTGAAGTTTTTCCTTCTCTCTGAAATACTCACTTTTTATGTGTCTGGCCAAAATTAATTTCTCTTGCAGACAGTAGGGTTGCATTAGTGATTCATCTGGTTCCCTTTGTGTAGCTCCATTTTTTTACTGTTTTATATTGTCTGTCCAAAGCATGGGGAGATTTAGGCAGCTAATTAACTTGAAGAAATGAAATAACAAACAGCATGTATAAGTTTCATGAAAAATAAAGATACCAGGATTGTGCAATATACATGTCTTACAGATTTAAGCATACATTTTGATTTCTACTTTTTTGAGTAATTCCTCAGTTACAGTAGTAATAGTACTTAATTTATTTAGGATGAGAGACTGTGGGAAGGGTTTTCTTTGAGCGTAATGAGTACATTTCCAATGACATCTTTTTTTTCATTTATGAGAGAAGAAATTGTTTCTGTCTTATATGCTTGGGTTTCTTTAAAGTCCAGACAGTTCATCCTACGGATTCAGTCCCTGCCTTCTAGAGATGAGAATAATTTTATGTGCTTTAAATATTACCTGTGGCTTTCTTTTGTACAGTATGGAAAATAATAAGTCTCAAGATCACTGCCTTTCTTTCCTCATGCAATGTTAAGCTTGACTACAAGAAAGGCAGGTGGATACAAAGGCTTCTATGTATTATCATTATGTCTTTTCTTTCAAACCCTCATGTCTTCTGGCTTCGCCAACTTAGTAATCTTTTTTTTTTTTTCCACTACTGAGGAAATATTTTTCCCGGCACTCCTCACAAGATGCAGGGAATGCTAATATTGTTTTGTTGTTCAGCCTGTTGCAGTGCCCATGCTGTGGCCCTGGCAAAGGAGGTAGGCTGAGGACCAGAGCAACATGATGGTGATGCTCCTGGTCAACTCACAACTGCTGGAAATCTTCCTTAGGGAGCAGCATCGGTCACAGGCTTAATTAAGAAAGAGACAGAGGGACGCAGACAAGGAGCATCCTGCTTGCTCCAGTTGTGTAGACCAAGAATGGATGTGCGTACTATTTACACACTGAACAAAAGTCAATTTTAATGTTGGGTTGTCTATCTTTCTCCGTTAACCAATCAGCTGCTGTAATAATCACCTTCACCATCTTCAGCTAAATCAAATGTCCAATGGGAAGATGAAGAGATAATTGTTCTTTGGCCAGACACAGGGGGAACAATTGAAGGCAATGTTTTCCTGTTGCAAAAATTGGCAAATCCAAATTTCAATGTATTACTTATGTCCCAAGGCTCCAGAGCAGCTTTGAATCCCTTTGTGGGAGCAAATCTCTCAGGGGTATAGTTTTCATATGGCAGAACCCACAGGTGAGCCCACTGCAGCTCTGACAGAAGTGTTAAACCCACATTGGGTTGAGTTGTGCATGGGTGTTGGATAGATCAGAATGTGGACCAATGCGTATGCATCTCATTTATGAGAGATATATTAATATTAAAAATATTTGAAGAGACAAGTACAACTTTACAATGTAAGAATGCAATGTAGAGGAGACAGTACTCCTTTCATCCCACAAGGTAAGATATTTTTTACGAAGAGGAAAGATTAATCAAATCATTGGAATTGTAGTGAAGGTTGACGGTGAGTTCCTCTTAAATGTGTATATACAGTAAATGACATCTCTTCCCTGCCTCTTAATCCTGGGAGGTAGAGTCAACCGTTGCCTTGCCTGACATACCCAGCCCTTAGCCGTACCACGTTTTGAACAATTTGGTGTATAAATACTAATATTTGCAGCACGTACGGGGAGACTAATAGTAGACCGAAGCCCTCAAGCTTCCGCTAGATGACAACCTGAAAGATAGGCGAGGTCATAATGGATCACAAGGATCATAATAAAATGATTCTTTGTTTTTAATTAATTTGAATAATGGATATTTGTGTCGAGTGAAATTTTTAGTAAGGGCAGCTCTTTCTGTCTTTTCCCTGTTTGTTTTGCAAACTAATACTTTTATTAAAGTGTCAGTAATTTGTATGTGTACTGTCAGCTTGCTGCAGGTTCCCGAGTGGTGTAAACACTCTCCCGATCTGTCCCATATATGTAGGTTGTGGAGGAACGGGACAGAAGATCACTGTAAAGGTGAAATAAAGGTGAAATTGATCTCCTAGCGTAATTGAACAGCACCAAATGCAAATAAGAACAACAGAAGTGAGCAGAGATTTATTTTTATGTTTCTTTCAAATTGCGAATATTATTTTCTTACAAGGGAAAAGAATATTTTTATGGGTTATCTACAGTGACACCAAATGTAGACCAAAAACGGGACACAAGCAACCATAGGGCTGCCACTGGTGGATGTGGAAGGTTGTTACCTACCTGGCATCCTTTGGACAACCCATAACTGACATAGTGAGATATATATGTAGTGTAAACGGTATCTAGAGTCATATCTGCTGCGGGGGAGCAGGAGCCATTCATACAGCATTGTGCATTGTAGCCTTGTTGTTGTTGGCACTTGGTGTTTTCATGAAAAAAAAGTTGTTTGTGACTGCGCCCTCCCAGAAAAAGATAAAGAGGTGTGGGACAGTAGGATTACTCAGGTTGGAAGAGACTGCAAGTGGTCACCTTGCCCAACCTCCTGCTCAAAGTTTTTGATTTGCCTGCTGCTGTTTATATATGGTGATGTGGCCTCTCCTCAGTTACCAACCATTTTTTTTGACTTCATATTTTGGGGAGCAGAATGAAGTGCTTTCTTCCTGTGTTTGGTCTTCCTATCTCTTAGAAAGTGGTTTTGACTGGGAGGCCCTTCTTTCTCTGCTCACATCTCCATAACGCATCACACTCCTGTGTAAGTGGCAGGCAGAATCTGGCACTTAGTGAGTTGAATGAACTACTGGATTGGGAGCAGTAGCAAATCCCACGATCCCACTGCAGTTATGAGCTTTTAGTAAATAAATGGGAAACATTTCACATAATTAAATGCCATGTTAGGAAACTGGAAAAAAAACACAAGCCCTAATTTAGAAAATCATTCAGACCAGCATATAAAACATGGTGCTTAAATGTATTTTGTAGTGATTTTGCCACAGAAGCGCACATCTGAATACATTCATGAAAGATCACAGTTAATCAACTTACGATCTTTCAGTCTGTCAGGGTTTGTTTTCTAGTGCATGTTGTTGCTAACAGTGCTTTAATAGCTTTACCATATCCAAACTTCACCTGCCCACCTCTGTGCTCCTCAAAATTCCCATTTAAACAGGGTTGTCATTTTATCAGTCACATTTTGTGATAGAAGTCAGGTTTGTGTGTCCCACGTGGCTAAGCATTTCCACCCTTATATCAAGAATTAAGCATCTCCTGAGAAGGAAGAGAGGTCAAGTGCTGCAATAAACCAGATTCCATCAAGAATGTGAAAAAATGCTGCTCCGACCAAAGCTAAATGGAAGTATAGCCAGTTTGAGATGTGATGTGAAAGCGTAATGAATAAGCTGAAGCTATTTCTAGAGTTTATGTCCACTGTGGTTGATTCCTCCTCATTCTTTCTGACACCGCTATTTACTCTGAATCATACTCAAAACTCTCTATACATACACGATGTATTCAGAAGACCGGGCCCACAGCCAGCTTCAAGCACCATAATTTCAAAACACGTATCTATGGCTTTTGACTAGGTACCTTAAAACCATAATAAACCCTTGGGAATGAAATCTGAATGAGGAATAAGCATAAATTAAGCATAAGAAGTCAGATATTGAATAAGAAAATAGTTGCACGGGACTTCTGGTCCAGAAGGAAAAGCGACCGATAAATCTGTCAGCCTGTCCCTGAAGTTCAATAGGTGAAATGTTGTCGACATCAGTAGCAGGGGAAAATCTTATTATTTTCAGTGGATATGGTATTTTCCACTGAAATTTTCTACTTGGTAGCATACCACAATATTTTTTCCCAACTCTCTTGTCTATGTAGTGCTCTACCTCATAATCAAATAAAAATAAATATTTGGAAGCTCCCTTTTTCTAGAGGAGGACATATTTCCTTGCATAGTACTCGGCTAAACTACCTTACATACCTGTGCAGAAGGGAAAAATTACTAGCAGTGTGGATAATCCTCCATGTTGAATTCCCTGAATCGGGACAGGTGAAGCCTCAGTGCTTATTTTTTCTTGTTGATCATGGATATCAGTTTCTCAACATGTTTCATCATTGCTGAAATAAACATTTTCTAGTGAAAAGTATGATTTTTTTATTTTTTTTTTTCCATATCTGCCATCCAGCCCGCACAGTTTCATCACTATTAATTCTTGGGTTTTATGTGAAAAAGTATTGACTCATCGTGCCCAATTTTAACTATTTCCTTCCTGAACATACCAGATAAAACTCCTCAGGTATAATACTTTCACCTTAAAGAATCGATTTTTCAGTTATTAGAATGAATGCCAGGACAGGAAAGTAATATACATGCTCAGGATGGGTTTACGTTTTCTTACCTCCAAGTTGCTCATGTGGATTATGCTCTCAAAAATATTGAAAAATTTCTTAAAATTAAGGGTCTGTAAAATATAATTCTCTGTGTAGGTTTGGGAGCCATATGGGAGGTTCTCACCACAGCTGTATGGGCGTGGGGAGAAAAGCAGCATATATAGAACACAAGCTCTCCTAATCTGCATATACATGAATAGTCAGTGTCGTGACTCCTGCTCCCCATTTAATGGTCAGAACACAGGGGCTTGTGATCCCAGCCATACACCTACTGTGAAGAAGAGTCTCCCGCTGAGTTGACTCTACCTTCATACCTCTAGATCTCAAGAGAAGTGAGGGAGGAGCCACAGCAACTGCAAGGGCATGTGGGATGGAACCAGCAGGGGCGTGGGCAGTTACTGTCTGGGTGTGTGCATCTATGCTGTGGGAGAAATAAAGATAGGGAAGAGGAGATTATGGCAGAGTTTGCAGTGTGTGTGTGTGCACACACACTTCAGACACCAAAATATCTCCCTGTGTAAAAAGCTTGCTGCAGCATCATGATTTAGATATTTGTTCTTGGACTGATTCCTACTGTTATTCACTGGAAGGGCAATCAGCTTCTCAGAATTTTGTTTAGGCTTCCTTTAAATGTCCAACTGATGTAATGAAGATGTAAAATAAGCTTTAAATGCAGGTTTTGTGGCACTTGAAGAGAAATTTCTGAAATCCCTTTTTAGAGCTTTAAAACTAATCTCTCCATTGCAAAGTCATTCAGGCATGATCTCACCTTTTGGCTTAAAAATAATTTCATCTTGCCAAAGAGTTGCTATTCCTCACCTTTTAAATGCAATTTTATCTTCTCATGCAGCTCTAACAATAAGATTTTTTTTATGGATTGAAGGCAATTGCAAAAAATAACAACTTGGCATAAGGGAATGTAGAATGATGATAATTTTGCAGAAAAAAAATACACGTACTTGACTTCTGAGGCTGTAGGGCAGCAAATGTCCTTGCCTAAAGCACATAAGCAAAACTGAAACTTTCCAAAAGGTTTTTTGTTTTCCCCCCTTATTGCTTAATCTTCCAAAGTGCACACTTTTTTTTTTTTTTTTGTCTTTGCTAATAATTTTATCCTCATGAAAGGGTTTCATTGTCATCAGAGATTTCCATACGCAAGGCTTGCTTCCAAATATTTATTGAAGGGGTACAAAAATTCCTCACAGACATCCTCCTTGCTTGACTAACGCTTCCCCACGTAGTCGAGGAGAACCCCTGAGCTGCACCAAATGCTCAACCCATTATCATATCTGTAGCTAGTTTAAACGTAACTCGGTAGCATCATTACCTGAAACCGCACCTTACAATTCAGATAAAAGTTCTTAGCCCTTGGCGTGTCACTGTTAGTAATGTCATATCTTTTAAGGTAAAAAAAAAAAAGGCAGGAAAGAGGCATTTTACATTATTTAGGGCAGTATCTGTATAATAAAGGAATCTGTCACTTAGCAACTGCTACTGACATTGTCTTCTATGGTCGTAGTGTTTTAGCACCGTGGACGGTATTTGTCAATTCGCTCCTGCTCCAATAGTATTTTCTCACAGCCTGGCTTTAGATATGAAAGATAAGAAAGTCACATCACTGTAGTGATGAAGACTGCTTAGTTCATCATACCATCACTGGGCAGAAGATGTAAGGCCATGGGAAACCCTGAATAATACATCTGAGCTTTGACAGGTAGTGTGTTGTAATGGAGCTATACATACACTATTTACAAGCATGACTAATGTTCCAAGCACTCAAGAACTCGTGTCCTAAACAAAGGTAAAAAATCTGGTACAAAACCAGTCAAAGATCCTTCTGTTTCTTCCCAGGAAGCCTCTCACTTGTTTAGCAACAAGTATTTCAAAGTGAAGGGCGTACATTTGTCCTGATTATAGTATCGGTTGTATTTAAACCAGCTACTTTGGATATCTCAGTTTCAAGAAAAATCACTTTAAAAAGTATAAATCAATTCAAACTTCAGCTCTGCAGTCTGAAGCCCAGGATGGAATTTATAATGTTCCAGCTTTCAGCCTTCATGACTATTAGTATTAACTGCTTCCTGAGAATCCTGCAAACAAAGTGTATTAAGATTTCTTTCCTCCTTATTACAACACCATGGTTATGGAAAGTTGATCTAGACTCTGTTGTTCTACAGGTAGAACTTTAAAACACTTGAATTTGAGCAAGCCTGTTATGGTCAATGTTCCGACTGCTTAACTTCTTTAATATTCCACGCATGTACAAATAAGTTTCCCAATTCTTTTCCCAAGTACTCTAATGCTTAAATCCAATCTATAAGGTAGAAGTTGTTATATAACCCTTCCACATGAGAGATGTTAACTATACAGAATTGTGCGGATGTGCTTAAATTTTCATCCAGAACTGTTACGTAAAACAGAATCAAAATATTATCACTCAAGTGAAGTATCTTTTTGTATAGATACCGCTGAGATGATAGAAATAGAATTTCATTTTGTGCAAAAAAGAAATGGCTATTGTAATGCTGTGGCATTTTATCTAGATCAATTTCTGTGATCAAACATAATATAAAAGTTTCCTAGAAGATACCAAGCACTGTAGGATTTTAAAAATAACAAGCCTAATGAAAAAGCAGCAACTGAAAATGCTTAACAGTCTGTTGCATAAATCAGCCTATGCTCAAAAATCTTCCCTCCAAACAGTCGTGAAAAAGAAATGTCATATCACTATCTAAAACTTCACACTCCCCTTCTAATTCTGATTCCAAATAAATGGGATTTGCAGCAGGTTTTAAAAGTGAACACATTTCATAAGAAGGACTGGAGAGAATTTCAAAGTTCAAATTCTTCCACCAGAATGATGTCAGAGCACACAGTCTGTGTGCCAAGAAAACTGGTTCGATATCCTCAACGGCTGCATTTCCATGAGGGGATAGATGAGGTCTTGCTGGCGCGCAGCTTCCAAGCCATTCATGTCTTCACGCTTTTCAGAAACAACGCGCTGCGGTTTACCCACTAGCAAACAGCTAGTATACACTGAGGAGCTCCGTGCTCTACACGTGTGGGTCACAGCTTTCTGTATTATTTTGTCTCTAAGTTGATAAGAAATTCCGCTGTCTGCTGTGTAGTAGCAACAAATATCATAGTTGCTGTGACAAGCAGACCACCTGAGAAAGACAGTTGCTCTTCACTGGAGGATCAAGCACAGTTTAGGAGCTTCTGAAACTTTCTTCACTGTCACTCCCTCCAAATCACTGTCTCATTTGGCAGACTGAGTCACACAATCTTTGAGACTCCCAGATCTACCAACATCCCTTCCATTTTCTCAGTGTCACTACTTAGCTTACTCTACTTCCCATCGTTTTCCTGGTCCAAACAGCGACAGTGAAGTAGTTCACGAACACTTATCTGCTGCTTTCTTTTCCCTTAAACACCCATATACCCATCTATATGGGAGATTAGGTAGAATTTTGTGGCCCAAGACGGGGCCTTTAGCAGAGAAATTACTTGGTTTTTTGTTTTTTTTCTGTCTGAGCTCTCAGCAAGAAATGACTGAAAGCGTAGGCATTACTGGCTGCTCATATTCAAGTGCGCCATGTAGGGTCTGCAGTTCAGTGCTGATGATAAAGGTGGTCATTATTAGTACTACTGTAATCATTATAATGCTAGATTTTTACAAATTCATCTGTGCCTTTCATAAATTTGAAGGAATAATTACAGGCACTTTAATATACATGAGGGCTTTAAGAATAAAGCTTCTGAGTATTGGATTCTTGTTTTATTAAATTAAAAGTCCAGGCTAATTAAAGAAACTTATGAGAATTTCTACTTCCCTTTAAGTATTCAGGACAAAGAGTTGTTCTTGTCCCTAAAATCTGTACTTAGCATTTCCATTTCCAAACACATCCTCGGAAGCCTATGACTGAGAAATCGTTTTTCTATTCAGTAGGCCATAATTCACATAACGTTTAGGAGAGAACAAAAGTATCAGTAACCATGACTGCCATGTTTTGTAAGTTACTCAGGAGTTCTAATTGTGTATTGCTATGTATCTACACTAGATGCTACTCTTAAGTAAGCCAAGAAATTAATAAATTGCATGTCCAGAAGCTAAGGGGAGGTGTGGAAGAACCATTCTGGAACGAAGGAGCACTAGCAGGCGATACCAAGTGTAGCTGCTTCCCTAAATCCATCTTTCTCTATTGCTGGCTTCTTCCAGAGATTCAGTGATGGAAAAAAACAAACCTGCTTGTTAGGTGTTGAACATTGCAGGGAATAATCAAAACAAAAATATTTCAGTATCTCAACATCAGTGGGTCTATCAGCAGCCAGATAGGTGTCTACTTTCTTAGGATCTGCACTGTCAGGGTTTATGTCACAAGCCTGGCCACTGGATTTGGTATATAGTACCGCTGAGCAACAAGGAGGCAGAGGCATCCAGGTGTTTCACGCAGACAGTCCCTAGCTGTGCTTCAGGAACGCTTTGAAAATCTTATTACTTTTCCTAAAATAAGAACAAATCTACTGGGGCAGGTCTCTGGAGGTGTTTTGATCCATCCTTCTGAATAGAGAAACACATTTTGTCATGTTAAATTTGTTTGGTAGGTTAAGAGTACAGATTACTTGGTCAGTCTGTCTATCTACCTATCCATTTCTCCTATCCATCTAAATTTTCTACTGACTGGACGGAAGCGGGATTTTGTAAGTGCTCTCTGTTTCAGTGAGGATGAAAATTTCTAATAATCCGTAATATTTTGTTGCCAGCTGAAGCTCCAGTTGTCACACATTCCTCATGTCATACGTTTGCATTTTCCAGAAAATTTTATAGTATCCAAATTTATTTTGTAAAACAAGATGCGTTCCGGTAACATTAATTAGAGTTAACAGGTTATGAACAAAATCATCTGCTTATAGATGAAAACACGAACAGCATCTTTTGAGAAGAAAAGCTTTGGGTTTGTGTTTGATTGCGTTATCCTATAGCGCTGATTTGCACGTCTAGTCAGAGCTGCAAGTTGAGATTCAGTTCCAGTGATGGCAGTGTGGAAAGGTGACCCTCTTGGGATTAGTGAGACATGAATGGTTCGGAAATGATGCAATTAGTAAACAGCTTTGACAAGAATCATTTGGAAGTTAAATCCCAGCTATGAACTGGGTACCAAAGGTGAACATATAAGAAAAAAAAAATAAGTAAATTAAAGGCAAAGTCTTTCCTATAGCCAAATATGGGGAAAAGAGGACCCTCTGAGGTTTTTTCTTTTTAGAATTGTAAGATTCCTATCTGTAAATAAATGAACTTAAACTGATAGACATTAATTTAGGACAAGGTGTTATCAATGCAGTTTTGAAAAGGCTTTAACTGATAAAATTTTGACATTGTTTTGACAGGGTAAGTTAGAATAGGTCCTTTCTAGCCTTGGGAGTGATTTTAAATATAAGTTTCCACGAAGTGAAAAGTATATCAACCTGCTTTAGAAGTAAGCATTTCTGCATTCTGAACGTAAAATATTCTTTGTTAAAAAAAAAGTCAGTGGCAAATCCTTCTTGGCCTAGTGCCTGTCCAGCTTTAAGTTGTATTAAGGTTTTTGCCTTCCACAGACTTCTTTCTGTAAAAAACAAGAACGAATAAAATCGCAATCATCTGCGCTGACTCAACAGAGTGTGGCATAAAACTCTTGAAGTCCATCATTTGCAGTGTTACTCCTATCCAAACTAGCACGCATTTTTATTTATAATTATGAATTTAAGTTTTTCTGATTAAGTGCCCAAAACAGCAACTTCCCAGGCCCTACACCACACTCCCCCAAAAACTCTTTGGAGAAAAGTAGGGTGAATTTTGGTCTCTGCTTTTGTATCTTATCGATTTCAGACTTGCACTAATACAGGTCCATAGCTCCTATAAGGAAAAGACCAATGTATTTGATAATCAAAAGCTTTGATTTCTATTATTTTCTCATCTTGCCACTCTCGTGTAATAAACTGATATATGCAGATGCGTACCCACCAGTAACAAAAATGTTTTGCTTGCCTACAGAATATCAAAGAATGATCTGTCAAAGCACTAGTTAATAAAGTGGGAACAAACAGGGTATGTCTAATGGGCCAAACATCACTGCAGAACAAGATCTATGAAAGTAAATTGCTGTCGTGAAAGAGTCATCCCTGCTTTCAGTTAATTCCTCATGTACTACGAAGTAATTTGGGTCACAGTAGACAGACTGCATTGCAGGAAAGGAAGAGATCCATAGCTGTAGGGCTACACACCTTCAAATAAGAGGTAGGCTCAGACCTGCCATAGCAGACAGGCTCATGTGTCTTATGTGAATTCAGCACAGGAAGAGGAACTGGCTTTTCAGTTACATCACTCGCATGGGAGAAGTGCCACGTGGTATCCAGATTTCAAAAAAGGCACAAGTAAATCAGGTCACAGCCATAATTACTGGAAAACAGGAGCGTTATCAGATCCAGCCTCAGTGAGCTAGACTTACTATCGTGAACAGGCTTCCTATCTGGAAGCACTTACTCTATGGATGCCTTTGATTGGTGAGGTTTTTTTCTCTTTTTTCCCTGTCCCCTTGCCAGGCATGATAAACACCTGTGCCATAGCCTCACCCCCACGTCCTTTGCAACATCTGGTCTTCCTCATGCCTAACTCCTAAAGCATGGCCACTTCAATCATCTAAATGATGATCTTTTTTTTTTTTTTTCCTCCCATTTAATCGGATTGTTTAGACTCTTTCCATTCCAGAAGGCATACTGAATTGTTGGGATCATTGATCACTGATAAAGTCATGGACCACACAGAGTTACTTAGCACTGAGCTACAAAGCCAACGTAATCCAAGGCAGGTTTTTCAATGGGCAAACTGAGCAGGTGCCTGGAGCAGTAACCTGGAGAGTGTTTCCAGAGATCTGCCAGACAGCAGTGCTGCACCAGCTCACTCAGCGAGGCCAATGTAAGGATGTGATCAGCAAATCCTGTGCTGCCCACAGCAATGGCTGATGCAACTTCTGCTGCTGCTCTCTTTCCCGGCCCATCTCGACAGGGAGTTTTGGCAATTTCACACATTTAAGAATCGTGATTCTTGCTCTTCTCAGTTCCACAGTTACTGAGCTGCTTCTCTCCTTGCAGAGTATCTGGAATGGAGAATAGGACAGGGGAAAACATTATTTGCGTAAGAGAAGGAAAAGGAAAGGTGACCATTACTTACTCTGAGGAAAAAGTGGTGATAACAAAATAAGTAGACAATTCACGCCTGTAATTCTTAGTCTGCTTCAGATGTGCAAGTCACATAAAGCTGTTAGTCCCAGCATCTTGTAACATACTCAGAATTGAGCTCACACAGAAAAAGAAGGCAAAAATAACTCTTTACTAAAAATTACATCCAATGCCATAATATAAAATGTAAATGCTAATCCCAGAGAAAGGGTGCATAATCATGACCATTGGGCATTGTCCCTGCTCAGTCTATCGATGCAACAAGTCTAGTCAGAATTTGGCTGTTCCACTAGGTGTGGCCAACTCACGGGTGCAGAAGCAGTATGTCACACAGTATAGAATAAATCCATTAACAACGAGAGCTGGAGGAAGTATGTATTAGGTTACTCACAGGAAACGAAAGAACTCCAGGTCCCCTTTCCACTCCAGAGATCCATCTGGAGAACACAATCAGGTGAAAACAGTTCCAGTAAATGTGGTACAAGCTTGCCAGCAGAATGCCTTTTAAGCTTTTTACTATGGGACAAGGGGCAGCATCTTCAAAAACCTGGACATCTTTCAAACAGCACTGCAAAGAAACAAGCCAATGTGGCAATATTAGAGCTAGCCATCGTATAGCTTAATCCAAACAATATTCGTTCAGAACAGGAAAGATCCAAGTCTATTAGGAGGCTGTCAGTGATTTATTTGCTTTTTTTACAGAGTCATGTAGTGGGTAAAGGCAGCTAATCTTGTTGGATTCCATTAAGGAAGTCTCTTCAGGCTTCAGACAGCCATGCATCCCCCCACCTGGCCTTCACAAGCAACATGACTGGAAATTTCTTGTAATGTTCAAGGGCTATTTGCATAGGCATGGAAACAGACTTGCATTAATAATACCTGCGTTAAGGGACTAAAAAATCCTGATCACGTCATTAGGCATGCTCCCTGGACATTTTTTCTGCATCAGAAATATCTCCTGACCACCTCCTTTATTTCTGTCACGTCCATGATGTTTTATAGTGCAGCTGAAGTCAGGGTGAGAAGAATTATTTTTGAATTGATTCTTTTTTTTTTTTTCTTTCTGAAAGAGGAGAAGGAAGAGTTTTAAATATATCTAATAGTATCTGACTTCCAGAGATACTCCTCTTAAACCTTCAGGGTTTAAGATACAGAAAGGAAACTGGGAAGATCATAGGCAGGATTTGCATAGGAGAGGTAGTGAAGTCTGGATTAATTTTGTCATCTAAGGAGACCTTAAAAAAATAATTCTGTGCTTCTCACAACCCAGGGTTTCGATTGAAAGTCTTTTATATGGCAAAAAAAATCACACCACCAAACCTGTAAGTAAAAGCAATGGAGTTGCAGGACAGGTGTAGCTGCTCCTACCAAGGTCCTTTCAGGTTTTAGGGAAAGGTTTGTTTTGTGAGAGTTGTGGGGTTTTCTGAGTTTGGAATTCTTTTTCTAGCCCAGAGAAAGTTGAATTTAAATTGTGAAAACACACCGTGAGATTTTCAAGGGGAGGATGGCTGCATGCCAACAAGTGCATTTGAAAGATAAAAGCAGGCTCTTCTGTTGGCCGAGTTGCTCTGACAGGCAAGCTCACTTAAAAGCGAGAGCTGATTTCTGCTGCTTGCTCATGACATCGTGTCAGACGCTGCTGGGGCCTCATGAGCTCCCCTCACCGTGGACGTAAAGGTCGCTCTGCACCAGTGCCGCGGTGGGGTCTTAGCCAGCCTGGGGACTGCCAAGCTCTTCCCTTCCTGGGAAGGGTCCCCCTGATGCTGACCCTCAGCTCCCCACGTGTCTCCCCTGCCAGAGCACCTGCACATTGCTGCTCCAGAAAGATGTTTCCTTGCCTTGTGTTTTCAAATATTACCAGCAGCCTGAAACAGAAAGCAGAGATAGAGAGTTTTTTGTGGCTGACATGGATCCAGGTCTGAATATTTATGGGAATCCAGTGACAGGCATTCATAGATTATTGGAACATGGCTATTCAACAGTGTAAAAAAACCCATTGACCTTACCTGATAATAATAAAAAAAAGGGATAAAAACTGTTAGACACCAGTGAGAAATCAACATTTACTGATAGTTACGATGTAGTTATTTGTCTTTTTTAAAATGACATCCTTTTCCTTTTTGTAATTTTTAATTAGATCCACAGGATCACAGAATTGTCACAGTTGGAAAAGACCTCTAAGACCACCGTGTCCAACTGTCAATGCAAAAAAAAAAACCCCAACCAACCCCGCAAAAAAAACAACAAACAAAAAAACCACCTCACCATCCCACTAGAGCATGTCCTTAACCTGCTTTTTATTCCACCAACTTTCCGGTGTAATCCAGACATTCCGACAGTATTTGAGCTCCAACAATGCATAAGCAGCCTCACAGGAAATCAGTTCCCCTTAAAGTTTGGATGAATGAAAAAATGAGTTTGGCAGCATTCAAGCAATACATTCATGAAGTCCTTTGAAATGGGAATTCCAGTATAATTCAGCATGATTGTAAATGCTCTAAAATGTGTAAGCCTAAATGGCAAAGGGAATTGTATGCTGTAGTTAGTGATAAATGTTCCATGCAGTATACTGGTTTTAGCTGCCCCACTTACCTGATACTCAGTGGAATTAAGTAGTTAAATTTATGTGCATAGTACTGAAACTGTAATGCCACGTGTCAACCTTGGACCTGTTTTTCTCCTAAAGCATAATAAAAATACCAGTAGAAAAACTGTCCCAAACCTCCATCTACTAAAAGACTGCAACTCAAGCAGAAAATGTAAAACATGCCTGGTTTCCCTGACCAACCTGTCACAGCCCAATCTGTTGTGACAGCACAGGAGGCACAGCCTGAAAGCACAGTGGGCAAGGGGTCATGGCTTAGGCTCCTCTCTTTTTGACAGAGGTGAAAGTCTAGGCACAGAGTGCCTGCCTACCTGTGCTAACAGGGTGGTTTTTTGCAAGCCATCAAAGACAGAGGTGGAACATGGAGGGTCTCCTGGGAGATCTCAAGTTGGCCACTGTCCTTTCTAGTCTGGAAGTTCTCTTAATTTCCCATTAAAGCTCTGGATGTATTTGTTTGCCCTTAGTGTGGAAAGGACAGTACTAACTGTACGGTACAGCTCTCCCTCGGTTCTCTTTACTCTCTCCGAAGCTATGGCATGGCTAAGTAAAGAAGGCTGTGTAGTTGCCCATTTCTGCACGTAGGTCTGAGCAGCTAGGTGCTTACAGGACAGCAGTAGTGACCTTGCCTTCCCTAGCCAAAGCATGGGAATTTGCTGTGACCCGAGTGAACGTTGGAGGGAACCAGTCTGCGGGCAACACATGAGTCCTTCCTGAAAAGGCCACCACAGCAAAGGCCGTAGGAGGGAATCTGAAGCCCCTCCTCCAAACCAGAAAGGCTCACTAATGTGTAACATCCAAGAAGGAAAGAGCTACACCTGTAAGGGTTGCAAGGTGTTAGCAATCTCTTGTGATGAGAAAGGCTGAGGACGGAGGCACCTTTTATTTGCACACTGCTGCCTCCTCCTTTCTTTTCTCAGAAAGGTGCCAGCTTAGAGAGGAGGAGTTGCACATAAAGCAGGTAATAGTCAGTCCTTGGTGCTGCATCCCCGGGGAGAGGCTGCGAGGGTGAGTCACTGTTTATGGAATCACTCTGCTTTTTCTATGATATATATTAGATCAAGAGAGTATGTCACTCCTGAGTCGGGGACTTAAAGAGATGAAAGATTGGAGAATGTGAAAATGAACTGAGTTGCTCTGGGTGCACTGGTGTTTCTGGAACATGAGAGGCTAATGAGAAGATAGAATTACTGGCTATATGCAAGGGGTGTATCTTCTGCATTTTAATACGGTAATTTTTGTAGAATTTCTTTGCCTCTGTGTTTGAATAAGTGAGTTTTCTGACTGTACCTGAAAAAGTTGTCGAAGTTCTCTGTAAAACATGATGAAAGTAGTACGTGCATCAGAGATCAAGTATATCTGGAGCGCTAGTAACTGCAGCTGTATGCAGGGTAAATAGTTCCTTATATAACCTCTTCATCTGCCACCACCAACTGACCTAAGTTAGCTCCTGTATCTGAGGAACTTGCTTGAACTTCAAGCGAGTGCTTCACAAGTTTAGTTCATATTGAACAGCCCTCAGTTTTCACAGGAGCAGCGCTGTAGAAAATGCCCGTTGTGTACTGCTTAGCGCAAGGCTTCACATGAAGCGGGGAAAGGGAGATACTTGCATTGCTTACCTGAAACTTGCTGTAATAGAGCCTCATGAGTGTGTTTGTGTGGGTGGGCCCTCGGGATGCCTCTACCCTCAGGCTGGGAGCCTGAGAGATACCAACACATCAAAATGGAGAACATGATTTCCTTTCCCTACTGACTCTTTCTTTGGTTCTCTCAGAAACAGTGACTTCTTAGTTCTGTTACTGCTCTTTTCTGCTCTTTGCTTTCCCTTCTTCAGCTGGCTCACGGGGCACTCCTTTCTTTGGTTGGTTTTTTTCCCCTCTTAAAAGTGTGTCACAGTAGTTTCCAATTATTAACAAATCTTTTTGTTCTTGTTTGACTAGGGCAGTCCCAGGCTGCCTTTGTTTTACATCCTTAGCTCACGTACGCAATGCAGAGGGTTTTTCTTCTCTGTCTGAAACTGAAATTTATGTAGAAGTGCTTTAAAAACACAGAACACTATTTTTCTGTTTGATAAGCTAAATGAGGACTTAAAACATTAAATTATTTTTGTACTTTCTCAGGAGATGAATAGGTTTGAGCAGAACTTGAAATGTAAGCAGTATTAGTATTTTAATGTGGCTTTTTTTCCCTCTCTGGTTTTGAGTAGAATAAAATATAAAACATTTTATGCTGTCAGAGGCCAAATAATTAAACTTTGAGATGGCACGACACTTTACATGACAATGTGTAATGAATGCGCCATAA
Organism: Ceryle rudis; assembly: GCA_033439905.1. NCBI lineage: Eukaryota > Metazoa > Chordata > Aves > Coraciiformes > Cerylidae > Ceryle > Ceryle rudis. Next base: position 20,815 of record JAAGNO010021574.1, read on the forward strand.
TCAACGGGAAAAACCAAATAGCTTAAAAAAACCCCCAAAACTAAACCAAACCAACCAAACAAAAAATTAAAACAAACAAAAAAACCCCAAAAAAACCTGACAACAACAAGAACCCAAACAAACCAGAGGGGCAGATAGAACTGTAGCAATATTAGGGGGAAGAAGAGAGGAGGCCATCATGTAAATGAGCAATGCAAAGTTCTGAGGTGCATCAGGAGTGCAAAGGACTTGCTGAAATGCACGTTTCCTCCTGTTCTTTCTCACTGCCTGTATTTTTTTGTTTCAGAGTAGCTGTGCATGCTTGAAAATATTAGAAAAAGTGAGGCAAATGCTTCACTGACATGCACCCCCACTGACATCAAAGGGATGATAAGCTGTTGTCTGTCCTGCTCCAGGTCTGGTGATTTGTTTCTTGCTTCTTTTTTGTTTGGGTTTTTTTTTTTAAAAAAAAAAAAAGGCAGAAACTGAAGAAACATGTCCACTGCTTCAAGGATAGTTACTATTGATGCCAGAGGGAGAAGGCAGGCACTATCTCCAAAGAAAAAGATATCATGATAAATTTAAAAGACAGCTTTGTTCTGACCTATCTGATGTTGGTTCTGACCTACCAGACCAAGTCTCGACCTCGGTCTCCCAGCTGCATCCCTCACTGAAGGCAGGTCTTGTCTCGTGACACCTTTATGCAGCCCTCATTTAGGCCCTTGGCAGAAAGGAATCCCTGATGTAACAACGCTTCTGCGGTTCTTCAAATCCTTTGGTCCCATTGCAGTCAGTCACCTAGTTAAAGCTAAGCTTTTGTGGTTGTCCTGGTACAGTGGGGTTACAGGAATTGTGGATTTCCAACAGCAATGGCAGCCCCTTCTTCATACTGAAGATGTTTCGCTGAACAAACTTGTTTTTCATTTTGCATGCGATGTTATTTCTGAATACTAGGGATGTGGGTGGTACTTTCACAGCAACAGTCTTGGGAAAAGTAAATATATATGTTAAATACCATATGCCATTAGGGTTTTCTGCCTGCCCCCTCCCCTGCCCAAATATTAGTTTGGATATGGATATCACCTACCTAACTGTTCTGGCAACAATTTTGGCGTGGCCATACCCAAAATACTTTTCAAAAGCATGGTTAGGGGTTTATTTAAGTTTCACCCTAACAGAAATTCTTGGTAACAAGTATACCCCCATACTATTTCAGGTAATGCCATTAGATGTAGCAGTGACAAGTTAGCAACCATGTAATATCCTAAGGCAACTAGATTTGTATGTTCTCTTTCAGACTGGATGATTATGTTGCACTCTCTAAAGACATTTTAGATCAGTAAGAATGTCTCCTCGGGGAATCACGGTGATAACTACTTTTGACAAGTAGTAATAACAGAAGTTTAGTCCAACCATGAAATGAAAGCTCATGCTGAAGCCAGAATTACTGGTAGTGGACTGCAGGGGCACTGTAATTGCACATCGCTTGCTTTAGTGATGGCATGTCTGCCTTGACTCCCATCTATACTTGCAAATTCAGAATTGCCCGCTTCATAACTATCAAGGAAAAAAAAACCAAAAAACAAAAAACCAAAACAAACAAAAAATCAAAAAAAACCACAACAAAACACCATACTATTGATTTGAGGGGATTAATGGTAAGAAGCATCATTTTAACTTACTAGCAGGTGAGATCAATTCCTTCCACAGAAAAGCACTGTATTTTATGTTACGGTTACAAATACAAAGCAAATTCCCAAATTCTGTGTGACTTTATAGATTGACATCACTCTTAGCTAATTAGAAACAACTTACTGATCCTTTCAGTAGCTCAGCGAGGTGGCAAGATCCACCAGGTTGGTGTATCGTGACACTTCTAAGTGAATATTTGCAGTGATCATGACTCTTCCTTAGCTCCTCGTTGGTGTTGCTGTTACTTTACTGAATCATCAAAGGCTATCATTATTACATATTGACACAGAGCTATAGAATGGTTGATAAATCCATGTTCAAGTTGTGTTTAAAATCGATATTATAGCAGTTACCATGCCAAATCAATATTTACCAAGTTGCTAGCTCCTAGTGCCCTGTACACTGCAATTATTCCTCTTGTCACATAGAACATGGGGTCATAATCCAATGCTCACTGAAGTTGAGAGAGACGCTTGTTGATCTCAGGCTTTGGATCAACCCTTGCTTGCTTTTATTTATTCGTATTTGTCATAAGATTGTACAAAAAATTGCACACAACGAAAGGTCTGTTTACTTGGTCTCCACATCTTATAATGGATGTACTATGTGCTCTTATTAAAACCAGAAATAAGATGCTAACTTGCCACTTCTGGATCTTTTGGACTGGTTTGGTAGTGTTACATAGACAGTGCCTGCTCAATACAGATAAAAAACCATTTCCCTCAAAAATAATCCATAAGTTTTGATGATACAGCAATTCAGAAACAACGCATTGGAGACACATCAACTAAGACTAATTATCAAAATAGACTTGTGTAATCATCTATGCTTCCACGTTTTAATTGAACAGTAGGATATTTCTTTCAAAAAACTGTGTTAATTGGGGTCTGCTCATGGGAAGGAGTGACTAATTGAACTGGCATGAGCCTGATAGCAGGGGTTTTTTCATTAAAATGTTAACTTTTAAAATCAGTGTTACACTGCAAATATTGTCTCTTCTTTTTTTTTTTTTTTTTTCCCCAATTGAACTAGTCTATCTGGCACATGCCAGTTCAATTAGTAGCTTGCTTTCATGAGCAGACCCCAATTAACACACACTTTTCTAAAAGAAATATTTCACAATTTAAATTAGCACATTTACATTAGAAGTAATTATACTTGTTTTGGTTGTTAGTTGTTCCTAATTTTTGTGATGATTAAATATGCTTTAATGGAAAATGACATTTTTTGATTAATTACTCAAGTCTGATTGGGTGTTTGTAGAAAATAGTCAAATATGGAAGAGAGAAACTAAGCTAAGACCAAAATTTATCAATCCGTGGGTATGCGAGGTTGGAGTTTCTGTCACTGTTTGTACATTATTTCCACATACGTTAAGCTACCATGTGGTACAATGAACTAAATTACTTTTTTTTTTCCTCTTTTTGCCCTGACTGTGTATGACTTTTGAATCAGAAACACGTGAGGCAGCAACTCATTAGGACAGTTTAGCTGTTAATGTAGGTAAGCTCATTATCTTCTGTGAGTGAAAATATGTGATAAGGCACTCTTGTCATAATGTAGATATGATGTTGAAGGTCTAATCCAGACCTCCATATTCAGAGAAAGAACGGGAAAACAATGACCTGGAATGAACAAAAGCATCTAAGCTGTGCCCTCCTGCTCATGATCAGGTGACTATGTAAATTTAAGCGTATATAAGAAATATATGAAGAAAATGTAGCATGGACTCTGTACTGTGGTGGACTTCACGTGTGACGTGAAGTGAAGCATGCTTAATATTTTGCTGTATGGGAGCAATACTTCTGCTGTGTAACAGGTGTAGGGGTTTTGCCTTAGAATAGAGAAAAAAAGAGCGGTTTGGTTGAAAATGGCTGTATTACCATAATCTATGTGAACTACAGGAAAGATATTTTGCAGTTTGCACTTAAATTTGGAAGTTGTCATTAAATTATTCTAGTACCTTTATGATGATAGTCACTAAATCTTCTTACATCTCTGTAACTTGCCTTTAAGGCATAACTTGTGGTTAGCCAAAGCATTCCTTTCCAAAAGGTATCCAGTCTTCAAGAAATTCAATTTGTGTTTTGCTTCAGAGTGTGTTGTAACGACTCTCATTGTTACAAAACTCTAACTATCTACCTGGACTCTGTATGTCTTCAGATTTTGCCTTCTGAATCTTGCTAACCCGATTTTTAATACACCCCCCAAACTGTTAAAACCAACCACCCAGTTTGCTTTCCATTACTGGTTGCTTTTTCCCTTTTGAAGAGATCTTTCTCAATGTTCTTTTAAAAATGTAGTCGGTGTCCTGGTGTCAGCCAACAGTGTCTCCGCTATTCAGAAACTAAACGTTGTCATTCTGAGAGCCCTTTCTGTTATAGCTCTACATCTTCAACCACTGCAGTGTTCTTATTTGAAGTGTATATATGCAGTGTAATCGTGGTCCTGTACAAGCCAGGCCTCTTCAAAGCACAGCATTCTCCAGAGTTCATATATATTTAATACATGGCATATTTTTTAAAACAAACAGCACAAAAACTAACCAAACAAAAAGCCCTAAAAAGCCCACACCCTACCTTGTCGTCGTAATAGTGCTATCATAATTGTCTTACATAAACTATGTTTGCCAAAAATCAATTGCAAGAAGATGAGGAAATCTTGGTGGAAGCATATGCAATCAAGTTATGATTAAAAGTGGTTTTAACTCCCCTCCACGTAATGGATGTGAAAAACAAGAGAATGCTTTTTCCAAGTCAAGTGTCTGTTAGGAACCGGCATCTGTGCCGTGTAGTACAACATCTGACAGGAAGCCTTGCTTCAGAAATAATGCAATCCTCTGGAGGCTTGTCCAGCAAAAGTATCATCCAAGGTTCTCTCTGATTCTACCTGTGTGGCAATGCACGTAGACCGGGAACCGAGCTGCTTGGAGCTGAGCCTTCAGAGAAAAGCTGTAGGGTCACAGGAGAGCTATGGTGCTTGTAAAAAGCAAGATAACATCTCACTCAAAAATATGTCTAGCACAGGGTAAATATATTTAACAACAGTGGAGAAATTAAAAGGCAAACAGAGTGTCTTCCCAAAGAACTGACAACCTGCTTCCAGAAAGAAACAGAAATAGCTCTATGCTGTACAAGTCATGAAATGAGAACAGTTTATTTAAGGGGACATAGGCGATAGTCTGTGTGTCCATCTGGGATATTAACCAGTGGCATACAGATGATGGAGAGTCAAATGGAGAGCTTCCAGAGCTACAGGTGATCTGAGTCAAATTATTATCTGTTAGGTGGTGGTCCCGATACCATCAATACAGTGCCAAAAGTGTGTTAAGTCCTTTATAGGCAGTGAATAAACCCCAGAGCACACGCTCAAAGATTCCGTGAGGTTCAGCTCGGGTGAACCTTTAAAATGAAGTCGGCCTTTTAGGTAAAGGGAAGAGGCACGGCATGGAGGCCTATTTTGAAGAGGAGTTCTTTTTCTTTTGAGAAAGTACCCAAGCATTTCTGTAACTGTTCCCTCACCTGCTGTTCAGGAGGGAGAGACTCTCTTCTATGTTTGTTTACTCAGCCAGCAGCTGAGCGTGCTTAGGAGGGTATAGTTTTGGATATCTTATTTTTGTGCCATCATGGGTAAGAAAAGAGTACACACAGAAAAAGAGGAAAACTAATAGTTAAAGACAGTGTTACTGAAGGAAGTGGTTGTGCATGTTGTAAAGAGGAGGTTGCTGCTCTTGGCAAAGGGATAATTAAGTGTGCCACTGCAGGGAAAGTGGTGCTGACCTGCAGAGCTCCCTGCACCTGGGACACACTGCGAGAAGCTTTGTATAATGTTACCCAAGCTTCTTAAATTCACTGGGTTCATTTCCCATGTGTACTTTGTGCTGCCTATTAACAGCAGAAAAAATATTGCACTTTGAGAAATGGCAACATTAAAACGTAGACCCTGTCTTCTGTTTCTTTAGGAGCAATTGTTTAGGTCGAAAAGTGTAAATATTGTCCTGTGTTTTAAGATGGAGCTTATTCTACTGGAAAATATATATGCTGTCAATGGATGATCACCCTAAACAAGAAAGATTTAAATTCACTTGGAGAGATGAGAAGCTTATATATGATGATGTGTTTTGGTCAGAAGCTATAGGGTTACACCACTGAAGGTGAATTTGTGGCTGAAAACAGCCCAGACAGGCTACTACTCAGTAGTAGGCTTTAACAAGGACACAGCTTAGATGACTAATGAGGTCTTTTCCCATCTGTACAGTCTGTGATTCTAGAAAAATAAGTCCTGTGTTCAATGATACATTAAGAAATGAATTCCAATACTGTACTTTAAAGACCATAAGCAGAGAAAATGAACAATAGTTATGACATTAACAAATATCTTAATTATGTTTTGCTCCGGTATTAAATATTTTAATCTTTATCTCATCTTAATTATTTGACTGAGACTCATTACATATCACAATCATTGACATTTTACTGGGGGGGGGGGGGGGGGGAAAAGAGCACTATGGGGTTTGGGGTTTTTTAAGGTTTTTTTTTGGGGGGAAAGGATGGTTGAGAGGAAGTTT
>JAAGNO010021574.1:43090-91877 GCA_033439905.1 Ceryle rudis
TTGTAGCGAGGCTGGTGTTGGTCTCTTCTCCCAGATTACTAATGATAAAAGGAGAGGAAATGGCCTCAAGTTGCATCAGGGGAGGTTTAGATTGGATATCAGGAAGAAATTCTTCACAGAGAGAGTGGTTAGGCACTGGAACAGGCTGCCTGGGGAGGGGGTGGAGTCACCATCCCTGGAGGTGTTTAAAAAACCAGTGGATGTAGCACTTGAGGCTCTGGTCTAATGGATAGAGAGATGTTAGGATGAAGGTTAGACTGGATGGTCCTAGAGGTCCTTTCCAACCCTAATGATTCTATAATTATAATGAAACAATTGTTACAAATAACTCATCTATAATGTGTGTCAACAAGTTTTCCCTTTTCAGATTTTCTTGTGGATCACACGGTCATTTAAATCTGTAAATCTGTAAGTGCTATGTTTGCGGTTATTCGTTTATCAGCCATACCTCAACCAACCACGTTATGTGGTGGTATGAACCATGTCACAATGGAGCCATCTCATGCTGATGAGGCTATGCATGCTGAAAACGCTGAGCCCTGTGCTTAGTTCTCAGCACAAAGATGCTAGACAAGCATTTTCAAGGAAATTCCCCTTATTTGCAGCCAACCATTCCTGTTGGTTGAACAGGCTTCAATCGACATTTCCACTGGGTAGCTCTTTCTTCTGCTTAGCTGTTTGCTAAAATTTACTGTACTGAGTTTATTAATAACAGTAGTATCTGCAAGCAACTGAGAAAACACTATTCCAGCATCTTCACACAAAAGACCAACCAGATCAAGATTATCGGCTTAAGAAAGAAAAGAAAAAAAGAAAAAAAAAAAAAAGGAAAAAGCCTTGGGATGAGAAAATTTATACAGCTAAGGAAGGATTGGGAAAAGAACTCCATTAAGGGGTGAAAATATAATTAGCACTAGTCTTGAATTAAAATGTCATAAAGGATAATCTGCTTTTTCTTTAAGTTGCTGTCTTGATGAAGAACGCACTGATAAATGAGTTGATCCAATCCCCAGAAGCAACCACTGGGTAAACAAGCTCAGAATCACTTTTTTACATCTCTAACTCAAAAGCTACATTTGTGAGCAAAGCACTTTAAGGATGTCTTGCTTAATTTACTGCTAGTTATCGCATTTCTGATCATGTGCTGAGGAGCACTTCAGCAAAGACCTGTCCTCCGCCTTCCCCAGCCTTAGTGCTGGTGGCAGGCTGCTGGGCTTCCAACCTCTCCTCCCTCTCTAGATGAAGAATTTCATTCTGTGTAGCTGTGATGCCTCAGGCCTGGGGTGCACTGATGCTTGAGTTCAGGTTGTGTCCCCTGCGCTTGGGCTCATTCCTGCACGGTGTGTAGAGCTGCGAGGATGCCGGAGTGCTGCTGCGGGCTGGGTCACTGCAGCATGTGGCAGCATTAAACTGTGCTGCTTCTTCTCTGTGTGTGTTTAGTCCTGGCAGAAAAGGCTGTTAGTCGCTCAGCAGATCCGCGGCAATAACTAACATCAGCAGACACCAAAGCACGTGTATTAATCCCCAATGCTAAAACACTGGCCCAACTGCCTGTGCACACTAGCCAAATGCATTACTTGACAAAAAAAAAGAGGGTTGTTTTTGTTTAACTGGTGTCACAGTTGCCAAACTGCTGTGTCCTGTACGGTTGTATTCTTCCAGTTATGCAGTGATCTTTGATCTTTGCTTTGCCTTCTGGCTTCAGTAGCTTCTTCAGGGGTAAAATACAACATTCTGCTTTTGAAAATATTTCTCTGAACCCACACTCTTTAGGCACTGAAAGAGCAACTCTTCTGTGAGATATTCACTGCTGAGGAGGAACTTGTATGTAGGCAGAGTTGCAGATAAAAAAACCTGTAGATAAAAGGGGCTTAGCTATGTATATATTTTTTTTGTATGTGGAAGTATATAGATCAGAGAAAGTGTTTATACTTTTGATTTCAAATTGAATTAAAATAATTTGAGAATTGTGAGCAACTCCTCAACTGCACATTTTTTAACCAATCCTGAGCATTTATTTCCAAGCTGTATTTTTGTTGCAGGAAAAGCTCCTCAGTCTTATCATAGCAAATTCCTAATTTTAACCCATATTGTATTCTGAAGCAATCTATCACTGGATAGTTAAGGCAAGGATATTAACTTTGATAACAATTGGGTCCTGTGCATGTGTGGCAAGGACTGGAAGTGTTTCAGGGTTTTTTCTTTGCTTTAGGGTGCTTCAGGCATTTAATCATGTTGTCAGAGGACAGACTTTAAGAGTTTAAGTTCACTGTCTAAGTCAATGGAAAGAAACAGTTGTCTCTGGGAGGAGGAAGTGATGAAATGATGTGTTGTGCTTCAGGACATATAAATTTGGACCCACCCAGGTCATGCATGAAAAATCCTCTAATTCTGCTGAGCAGCACAGTGGCCAAATGTCTCAAGGCTGCCATGCAGCCCAGTGTCATCCTCTAGGCAGAGCCTACAGCATGCTATGGTTGATCCGCGTTCTGCTTTGGTAGTTTAAATCAGACTTGAGACAGGTATTGTCATGTTCTTTCAAAAGAGTAAATGTTCTTTGAAATAAAGATGAATTTTCCCATTAATTTGTGACATCTAGGTTTCAAGTGTATAAAAAGCATTTACGCCCATCTCAGACTGAGGAACAAAAGAAAAGACTGGACTTTTTGCAGTCAGCCTGGCAAAAAGATGAGAAACTTAACACACTTGACGTGGTTTCGTGGTTTGGTTTGGTTTGGTTTTTTTAGGATAGTGTCAGGAGCACCTTAATGTTCCAGTTGTTAGAAATGTTTTTCCACTTGTAAGGGATTTCCCTGCTCCTACTTAAAACAAAGAAACAAGCCATGAAACTTGTATCTTCTCAAACTCGAGTAGTTTTTCTCTTTTTAATTATGTGGCATGATAATAGTATCTGAAATTTTAATTAAAGCTTGCAGTTAACAACAAAAAGATCAATGCACTACTGTAGAAAATGTGTCCTTTTCATACTCTTTCAGTATGGCATCATGTCCTATGGAGGAGTTTGATCTCTATCTAGGTGTTCTTAATTTTCTTTTTTGTATCTTACGCTAAACGATACTTATCAGTAGGGTTTTGCATGTGCTTGGATCAAAAAATGTTCATCAACTTTTTTTTTTAAATCCAGTTTGTATGCGATATGCTGCGCTTCTAGGTTCAATAGAAATAGTTTGTGCCATTTATATGCAAACAAAACTACATTATCCAATGTAAATTGGTAGTTTAGCTACTGTGAGCACAGAATTAATGCTGGCAATAGGAATGCTGAGGATCGCATTGGCAGCTGCTGGGGGCCCTGTGCTGTTTGGAGTCTAGCAGGAAGAAGCATTGAGCTGACTTGTTTTGACATGGCTGAGGTGAAGTTGGTGCTAACATGTGAAGTTGGTGCTAATAAGCAAAGACTTTTATTGTCTTGTGTAGAACAGGACCCATGTGTCTGCATAGCAGACATTGCTGTGATGTTTCAGATGCCTCTGCATCACCCTTACTAGTGGTGCTGTTAATAAGAAGCTTATCTGCATGGGCCAGGACTGTCCTTGTTCAGCAAACTTACACGATTAGGCTGGTAAATCTCTTCAGAGGCCAGAGTACTACAGAGTGGAGCACAGAGGTGGGGAGGAAGTGTAGAGGTGCAGCAGGACTCGTGGACCCAGGATACCCAGTAGACAACAGACATCACAAGAAGCACAGCACAGCTTCCAGGCAGTGGAACAATTCATTTGACACCAGCACCTCTCTGAACTTGATGTTTTGGCACAGAGCGTGTGTTGCAAAATGCAAACTTAATCAGAAAACGCTATTCTTGCCCAAATGTTTTTAGATGACAAGTGGCCACTGTTCAAAAGATATGCCAATAGCAGGCAACCACTCAGCTTGTTCACTATAACAATTGTTCTTCTCCTGATTGACTTACATTTCATGCACTTAGGTCTATTTTTTCATCTGAAAGGTGAAATTTGGCCCCATGGTTAAGTTGCGTAATTCTCAGTCATTCTCATTTGTAACTCTCAACACCTAACAGGCTGTGTTTAAAGAACAAGAATGTGCTTGGTGTGTTTCTGCTACTATGCCCCACACTTACTACTATAGTAGTTATCCTTGCTACAATAGAGAGCTGTACTAGTCATAAGAGTACTGAGAACTTTTGAGTGTTTGTCATAAAAATAAACATGAAAGACAATGAAGAAAGCTACAGCTTAATTCAAATTTAACTCTAATTTTGTGCAAGGCTCATGTCCATGGAATTAAGTTCTCCCCTACCAAAGCCAGGTAGAGATATGCGTGCTCTCACTAGAATGTTTTTGTTGGACAACGTATTGAGTAAGTAGCGCTGTTTAATGTTGTTCAAAGGTTTTTTTTCAGATGTCAGAAGGTATTTTTTTAATAAAGATTGAGATAAACTTGTGCACGGTTCTCTACCTCCAAAGTGTAGGTGGTCTGCAGTACCACACTACTGTTCTCAGCCCTTCGTTCTTCTATATAGTAAATATATGTCACAGTTGTTGAGTGCACCACCCCACCCCCTGCTACACGTTCCCCAGAACCTCACAACTGAGCAGTCTGTTCAGAATGTCTTTGAATTGGACACAGTATCAGCAGATGGCTTAATTAAAAAAAAAAAAAAAGTTTCTGGGATAATGCTAAGTCAGAGTGATGAACAAACACTGCTGATAACAGTAGTAAGACTGAAAACAGTCTTAACAAAAAATGCATTCAGGTGAGAATCGCAGACAGCAGCACTTGTCTCCACGTCAAAGTGATCTATACATCCTCCGTTCCCCTAGCTGACTGAAATTCTGATGAAGCCGTGATAGAAAGACTTGACAAGTTTCAGAAATGGTTTGGGAAGAAACAGGAAGATGTCAAGGAGCCCTTTGAACTCAGGGGAGCCCTGAGTGAAGTTAGTCCTCAATATTATCACAGCTGGCTAATAAGAGGAAAAGGTCAGAGCAATAGAGTAATTACTCAAACCTAGAATTGCTTTTTCCTATTGGAAAACAGCACCAGCTCTAAGTCATGAATAAAACATCCTGGCCCAAATCTATTACCTTAAGCACCTCTGGTAGGTTTCTAAGATCTAGGGACATAATGTATATTTACTTACTTGATGAAAACCTACTCATCACTGATAAATCCTCCCCATCTAATTAAGATAGCTGATATATATTGATGCTTTATCTATTTCCTCTTGCATGCACTTAAATGGGTGAAATATTGAACTCGGTTATACCAGCATAAATGGGCAATGGAATGGATGATTATAACTGCTTATTCTAATCTAAGACAGTGTAGTAAACCAAGCAGTACACGCAGAAACTTTATTGGGTTTTCTTAATTAAGCAAAATAATATAAAGAGACATCTCTGGAAAGCTTTCTGCAAGCTTTTAATTATTACTTTTCTTCTGCCAATAGTATTAAAAGTTAAACTTCCTTTCCAATATAGCAGTAAAGTGGGTCTGGTTTTTGTATTGATTATACAGCTATCTGGTTAGGTTTTTGATTATTGGAATTCCTACCTAATGTCCGTTCGTCGGTCTTAGCGGTTTAGTTTGACTTGCAGCGATTAAAATCTGTTTGCTATGCATTTAGTCTTAGTTTTGTGAATGAAGTGTAGTCACTCACCCTACATTCGAATAGATACATTTATATGCTCCGATATCTGTGCACAGACGATATATAAAATGGAGATGGCATTAGTTTGAATGAATGCAAATATTAGAATAAAGATTATGATTTGGTTGAACATTGCATGTGAATTAAGATGATGGATCTGTTCCTAATCTATATTTAGTGAACAAAGTTTTAAGTGTCTGCTTTGAGTCATCGCTTTTGAAGTATTGATGAATGGGTTCATTCTGTCACTGAGCATCTTACTGAAAAATAGGAAAGTCAAAATGCGTGAGGTAACAGTGACTAAACTGCCTTCCAGCCCTTCCCAACCAGAATGACCTTGCTCTGAAATCTCATGGCATGGTGTCTCTATGGCAGTGGTAATTGGTGGCAGTCAGAGATGGGCCCAAAATACCAGCCTGAAGAATGTATATGATGTATAAAGTGGTTTTGTATTATTCCTGTGTGCAGGAACTGCAATGTTCCCAACAAATACAAGTATCTAAATGTGGAAAAAGATAATTGTGTATATGCTTATAGTACACTCAAATTAATGCACTTCAATCATTATTATTCACCTATACTAATATTATGATGCCACATTAATGGACAGTTGCAAATATCTCGTACAGAACTTTTAAGGCAAAGTGTTAATCTTGATGGGATTAAGAAAAAGCATTAAAATTAATGAAATGATTGCATCTCAATCTGCATATGCAAATCAGGATTAAAATGTATGCCCAACAATAGTGTAAGCAAAAGATTATGATAATAAATTGCATTATTTGAATTAATGACTGGCTAGCCCCACTTGATAAGGTCACAGTAAGTCCCAGTGCACTTATTACTAAAATTTTATTATTCAAGCATGTGTCTGCATTTAATTATTACAGCCTATTTTAACAAGCAGATGAACTGTGAGAGCAGTGGAAAGTATTCCTGTCTAGAAGAAGTCCATAAAATAAAACTTTTCTCTGTTTCAGAGCACTTCAAATCTCAAGAATGGAAGATATGTAGAAAGGTAAATAGGTATCTGTCCTTATTTGATTTAAGGATTAATAATTCAGTTAAGCCTAGCATCTCACTACAAAGTATTAAAGATTTATGTCTTACATGGAATAGATGAGAGAATAAGACCTAGAATAGCCATGATGAAAGAAAGACAGGGTTACTCAAGGCAAAGCTGGCTTTCTAGCAGCATGCTAAGACAGTACCTAGTACAGTAAATAATAAATTTCCGCATGGGCCTTTGAGTAATATTGGATTATAATATTAATATTTAGTAAGCTTTATCCAGATATTTCAGGTATCTAGATGTTTTCTGGAAAGGGTGTCATAATCTTGTTTGAGGTGGACACTAAAGATTTGTTTTCTTTCCTTCGGTGAAATGTAATTTCATGTTCCCTCTTGCTTGTGTGACTCTCGAGTACCCAGTGTCTGTAGATACTCACATAGACAGTACGCAGCTAATTTCTCGTATACGGGCGCTTTACCAGTATTTACTGGTGCTACATCTGTTATGAGTACAATTATATATATGACACCATGTTCCTAAAAGAGGGGTTCCCTAGCAGGTGAGAGAGATTAGCAGAGCAGAAGGCTGGTTGCTATCAAACTGTAACCAAACGAGTACAAAAACTTCTGTGATGAACACATTGGTGGAGCGTCTCCGCTGGAGTTCTGCCTGAGCTTGTGAAGCAGTTGCGGAGCACGTCTCTTTTAGAAGCTACCGACTCTAAGAGGGCCTGTGACATCATTTCTCTAAGCCTTACAGATAGGAGCAAATAAGGAGGAAAGCTCATCAGTTGCTTGGGGAGACTTAAAAGGGAACTGGAAAAAACTTGGCACACCGTTTCATATATGTCAGATATCCCAATCTCTTCAGAAGGACTGCTATAAATCAACAGCCACTGCCCTTACTCAGAGCTCTGGGGAGCAATGGCCGTGCTGGCCACAATCTGAATCAATGTCATCCCCGTTACATCCAGAGGAAAAGATAACTTGAGGCAACTTTAGCAAGGCAGAACGGTTGGAAGGCTTTCTGCAGCAGCATAATAGCTATCCAGCAACATGACGCCTCAACTCAGAACTATCAAATTAACTTCAGTAAAAACACACTCTAATGAATTAATCATAGAAATACCCATTTTACTTGTGGAACAAAACATAGATGATCCAATTAACCAACTTCTATGAAGGCCTATGATTACTTTATTAGGGCTTTAAAAAATGGTTTCTGCAAGCAGTATTTATTCCCAGTTTGCTACAGTTATCAGACAGTGCTGTCTAAGACCTGCTATTGAGGCCTCTGCTGTCCCTTATCTCATTAAGTGTGACATAAACACCTTTGATGAAATGGTGAAGTGCAGCAAATGGAGTAAACTCTTTCTACACAGCAGTGCCCTACTACATGCTTGCAATCTGATTTGCTGGACTTTATTGACAGATGATAACGTGTTTTGTATGTGTGCCAGACAAAGATAGCCATTTAGAGCTTCTAAATAATTAAGTATTGATTAATCAGCCTAGAAGTATATAGAACTTTTTTTTTTCCCCCCATGCTTTTTGTCTGTTCTTAAATGTCTTATTATTTCTGCCAGCGGAAGCAGGGGAGGCACAAACCTTCTGTAACTGTCAGGGGCTTGAAAAATTACAGGTTTGTGCTGTTGTCCCCCGAGAAAACAACGCAGCTGACAGACTGCCACTGAACAAGCATGTGTGCCTCTTTGCTTTGCCGTGCTCGTTGGCCACAGTGTCAGCTGTTGGTGAAGGAAAGTGCCTAAATTCCATAAGTCACAAAGCAATTAGTAGGAGCTGAAACTCTGAACGTTTTAAGGGTTGGCCAATGTGACTCTTAAGGATGGAAACTTGTGGTGGCTTATTTGACTCGTGTCTCGCTTGGAACAATTGGGTTGAAAAAACCCTCACTTCACAGGTTTGGGGCAGAGTTGTTCAGGAAACAAGTAATTCTGCTTGATAGCTTTTTATTACTTTTTTTTTTTCTTTTTTTTAATGTCATAAATGTGTGGTACATGCATGTAAAAATGAAAACCTGCAAGATACAATATAGACTCCAGTGAAGATGAAGATCATTAAATTATTATTGACAGGTAATCTCAATGAGCTGCTTGTTTCTCCCCATCCGAGGACCATTTCAATAATATTGAGCTACTTCATTTCTCTTACCCTGAAAACTACAATTACCCTACAGATGGTAAATAATTTAAATGTGTTGGTTATTGAGATTCCTTGTGTATCACCCGTTACCGAAACTACATTTACAAAGCTGAGCCAGCCTTCACAATATTGTAAAGGAATTTATTTTATTGTGGGGAAAAAAAAAAAAAAGAAATGCATCTTTCCTGATATTTCCATAGAGTGTGAAAAACTGAGGGCTTATTTGTCTGGAAGCAGTTGTCACCTCATGGTTGGAAAGCAGGAACTTCATAGACCTGGAAATGAATAAAGGTATCGTATGTCAGGAGCAGGCAAGAAGCAGATATGCTGGGTGTGCTTCATTATAAAATAAAAGAGCTGGGTAGTGGGTAACTTTTGTGAAGAGGAAGGTTTGGCAGGATGCTTTTTTTCCTTCTCTACTTCTCAAGTAAGAGAAGTTAACATTCACGAGTTTGTGGGAATGAGCACCTTTTAAAGAACTCTTGTCATATCTAATATTACATATTCTTAATTTCCTACTTCACTGGACTTTTCTGTCATGTAAATGTTGAATTACTATTAGTGAGTGCAGGTAGGAGTCTCCATAAAGCAGCTGCAAGAATTCAGAAGCACTAACAAAGCTTGAATCAAAATGATGATAAAAGCACTGAAAGATGCCTCCTTATTTCCATGCATAGTGGATCTGCTGCTTAGTTGTACTGAAAATATTTGGAACGTGTGTCCTGGCTACAGCAGAGTCCATGTGCTTACTGCCTTAAGGAGTACTGAAAAACTTGGTTCTGTTTGGGCAGCTTCTGGTATCTGTTTACTGGTGCTAGAACAAAGGCAACTTCTCCCCCGTGACATTGCAACATACTCTCAAGGACTCTGCATCATTAAATCACCGGCTGGTTTATGGTTGCAAGGTGCCTGTGTAATACATTTGTTTGCATTAAAATACAGTTTAACTTCCAAGCTAGCAAACTGGATGTAAATGGATTGCGTGGGGTAGCAGTTTCCAAGTGCCACGTGGCATGGCAGCCCTCCTTCCTCCCGCCGGCAGAAACAAGCAAGATTGCGGTTCTGCTGGTATGTGGCGAGCCCCTCAGCAAAGTGAAACCTGAATGTGTCTGTGCTGCTAGCAATAACCAGGCAATTTTTGTTGATGAGGTTTGTAGCTAACATTTCTGTAAGGCAAAAAGAAAAAAAAACTATTTTTCTGTCGTACCGTGCACAGAGACAGCCTTTTGTTAGCCACACATACCAGCTGAAAGTGTCTTTCTCTTAAAATCACAGGTCATCCTGTCTTGGATAGAAGAGAATAATATTAAATGTGCCAGGGCAGCTCTGACAGTGAAATGGCACAGTGTGTCTACCTAGATGTTCGTCATTTATGGGCAAGCAATTGTTGCAGGATAAAGCTAGATCAAGATTTTGAATTTTCCGAACACCTTTGATAGTCAAGGAAAGGAAGATGATCTGTTATGGACCTCAAACATGTAGAAGATTCTTTGTTACTCTGTTTATCATCTGCTCAGAGTCTACTTGATACCAATATTGGCTAAGAAGTTGTCCAAGCTCTCTGAATGCAAGGCAAGCGGCAGCTTTCAGACTATGAAAGTAAGTCTTCATAAATCAGGCTTCTAGTCTGCTTCCTAGGGCACAAGTTACTCCTGGGGAGATTACAATTGGACACAGGAGGAATTTTTTTTCCCAGTGAGAACAATCACCCACTGGAATAATCTCCCCAGGGAAGTAGTGGAGTCCCCAACATTGGACACTTTTATGATTCGAATAGATGGGGTGTTGGGCCATTTTTTTTTTTTTGTAGATGGTGCTTTTGCCAAGAAAGGTTGGACCAGGTAATCCTTGAGGTCCCTTCCGTACCCATTCTATGAAATTTAACCGTAAATGTGAAACTGCCTGACAGTCTAAATTCAGCCTTGTCGTATGCTGGCTGCTTAGTCAGAAATCATATATACTCCTGTTACAAGTAATTGCCAAATCCTTTTTTAAAACACGATCGTTAATTCCGGTAATAAGCAACAATGAAGTATTGTTGTGAAGAGCGAGGAAGCAGTTGAATGGCGAAGTTCTTCAAGTAAGCTGAGATGTTAATGAGCAGTAACATCTGACAGGGAAACTGGCAAGGTGTTAGAAATAAATTGAGGTGTGCTCTTAAGTGGGTGAAATAGGAAGTATATTACAGGTTACTTTTTTTCCCCAGGAGTTTTGTCATTCTTAGAGGCTAGTATTGACTCATTTGGCTTTAAGAGGGTCATGTGGTTTAGATTATAAGATTTTTATCTCAACAAACACACCTCACTTTGAGCATTCTTGTAACAGCAAAAAAAAAAAAAGAAAAACATAACCCTAAATCCTTAATATTCTTAATAGAATGAATGACTGAATAGCCTGGATCTGTAGCTAACGATGATGTCTGTCTTTTGTCCAGTTGATTTATGATCATAACTGGATAAGTTTTACAGGTACCACGGAGAACAAATCAAGTTCTCCTCTTATAGATGATCTCTTTCAAAGTATCTGTAGCACAAATGCTTTGCTACTTTGAACAGAGTTTTCTCTTCGCTGTTTTAGGCTCTGTTTTTATTAGCCTCTGTTGCCAACAGCCCTAGTTTTCATTGGTATTAACTCCATTTCTGATGTATTTTTTTTTTTTCCCTGCTTGGTTAATTTTATTCATATTCCTAATCACTCTCACGTGGTTCCCTGTCAACAACTGAAGTTTGGTGATACTCAAGTTGAAGTTTGCTTGGAAAATAAGGCATTAGAGCAGTTATAGGGTTATAACTGAAGACTTTGAAGCTACTCAAAGCTGTATTTAAGCAAAACTGTTGTCCTGCTCCATTGTATGATAAAGATCAAATTATTTTCTGTGGCTGTCATACCTTCTGGGCCCTTTACTCATTATTTCAGAGTAATTAAGAAAAAAGATGCTCAGAGTAAACTTGCTGTCATTGAGCTCTCTGTTAGCTGGTCCCATAAAGGGGAGCTTCTGTGACGCAGCAGAACTGCCAGGTTTTGTCTATGCATCTAAAAACTGGCAATGGTGCTTGATAAACAGGGAGTATTGAAAAGCTGTGTTCCTTTCTTTAGTAAATGTAGCAACGTTCACTAAATAGTAGGAAGCTGCATTTTGGAGCAGTAGTGAGAAGCAGAGATCAGTTACTGAAGAGCACTTGCTGGCCAACTTTTTTTCTCCTTTATTCTGACATGAAGAAAAAAATACTGTCTTGTATGACAAAAAGAAGAGATATCAATCTGCGTAACACTGTCCTGGGGTGGCTGACTGGGAGGTTGTTGTGAATATGTGTCCAGGCTGGAATTTTTAAGAGCAGTCTATGCCACGATCGTGAGTTTGGTGACAGGATTTTCATTAATAAGAATGGAGACGGTGAGCATGGGCACTGTGAAATAAATGTTGAGGTATTAATATTTTCCTTAGTGATCACAGTTACTTGATAGAATAGGAAATGTCCTGCATTAAATAGACAGGGGGAAAAAAAAAAAAAGGAAATCTTTGTCTGACAGCTCTTTATACCCTTCTTTATCACAGCATGATTTATTTGTGCTAAACTAAAGAATATGCAATTTTATCTGGTTGTAAAAGTGAAATATGCAGCCTTGATCTGTTACCTGGATATAGATTTCCTTATAATATATTAAAATATTAGATACTTTTTTCTTTTATAAAAGTATTTCGGATACATAACCCAATAATGGCATTATAACTGTTGCATACAGAAAATTAATTCAAGATTAATAGAGAAATCCAAAAAGGAAAACTGAATAACAGATGTATAAAGAAATAATTGTGTATTGATTTTTTTAACCTCTGATGTAAATACACCATCTTGCCACCATAAAGCTTCAGCAGAACTATGTGTGCGCTTTTAATTTGGTTATATATAAGAAGGAAATCATTTCAGAAGAAATGTTGAGGATGTAGATAGTACTAGGAAACTAAATAATAAAAAATTTAGCTCAGGATTTTACTCTAAGACTGAGGTGTTTTTATAAACTTCATATATGAGGGATGGTGGGGGAGGGACACATAACCAAGGACTATTAATCTACCACTACTTTAAAGCTTTGGAGAGAAGCAAAATGATCATCAGACTGCTCTTAGTAGCACTTCCAACTAATTCAGGCTGAGGTTGTGTTGAAATTCACCCTGCACCACTACATAAGGGCTATCTGAGAGCTGCCTGGCTTTTCTTCCATCTTCCATAATGGTTTCAGTAGTTAAAACTTAGTAAGCAAAAACTGTTAAGAGATGATACACACAGAATATAAGGAGGCTCGCTCTCATTGTAGCATTGGTTCAGTCGGGTTAAAAAGATGAAAAATACTGGAAGGTGTCAGTTGTGCACATAATAAAGATGATTTCCAAATAAGAAATTCCAACTCCAAAAAGAAAAGTACCTAGGAAGCTAGGTATGCCACACAAAATCAGACACAGTGTGCATCTTACCTACCCTGCGGGGTTTTTTTCCACATAAAAGATGACCATACAATAGCAAGGAAAATGTATTTCTGTGATGGTTTGAAGAGATTGTAATGTACCTGTAAAGAGAGTATACATTTAGAAGGGGTTTTTTGCTGTTACAAACAGACTCAAGTCATTGAGATGACTTGAATCAGTGCTGAGGGCTGAGTCTCTGCTCCCTAACGTTAATTTTGTATCGGTGTGGAAGCACTGATTTCTGGAAAAGCTGGAAGGCTGTGTCACTCTAGCAGCGGAGAATTAGCTGTCATTTTTTTACCTTCAGCTGTGAATTTTATTTTTTTCAAATCTAGAGTGTAAAAGTTGGTCTTGAAGTTACTCTTGTGCTCGCTCAGTCTGATGCTTTCTGTACATATGAAATGGTGAAAAAAACCGGTCATCTCCGGAAGATCAGTGGATCTCTCCCCAGAGTGGCCAGAAAAAGTATCGTCCTTTTCAGTGAGCATAGATCAATCAAGTAGCCCTTTCTCATTGAAAACCAGTTCTTTTGTTGTGCTTCTTCACTCCCATGTGTTATGATGCCATGGCTGCTTCTCTTTTAGGTAGAAATCCAGTCAAATTTCCATATCTCTACAGAGATAGATGGTCTGTTATATATTTTATATGTAGATGTTGCTTGCATTTAAGCATAAGCTAGTGGTTTGGTGGTCCATTTCTTATATTACACTTTCTTTTAGCAAAAAATCACGTCTTGAGATGTCTGTAAGATTCCGATGTAACTTCAGTTCTATAAAGATACTTCCATCACGCAACCCAGGACCTAGCTTTTATTTGATGTTTAAAAAACACTTATACAGAACCAGTATGGTTGCCCTTGTTAGTCAACTGAGGCAAAGTTGTAGCGAAAGTTTATACAGTTGAGGTTTTTTCTGTATTTGGATGAAGAGGAAGATTCTGGTAACACTTCTAACCAGTTGCACAGACTCAGCTTCATTTTCTTCAGCTTCATTTTCCTTCTGCTTAGGTTTTATTTCTCTTAACATCCTAAAATGTATTTCATATTTCCAGTCCAACCAAACAACTGGGTTTATTCAAGTCTTTCTACACAGCGGACATAAAATGAAGTTATTTTCATCCTTCAGCAGTTCTAGTCTTTCAATAGTGTTATAGCATTAGAAATGGGGCACTTGCACTTTACTATTCAGTAAAGGCTAACTGTATTTGAAGTACTCTAAGGTTGAGTGACCTTCAGTCACTTGTGCATATAGATTATCAAACATCATAGCTGAACTAACAGACCATGAACAGGGTCCGATTCCTTTCAGGCTAAATAGTGCAGATAATCATAATTATTCTGGGTGCCAGGGTCAAAAGAACTGCTCATCACTTTTCTGGCTTACTGAAGAATCTTTTAAAGTACTAAATGATACATCATCCCTGTCAGTGTGTTATAAAGGAATTAAGTGAAGCAAGTTCTAGAAGAGAGTTTTGACAGCACATATCTGATATGTCTCTCTCCTTTCATTCATATCTCCTCCATTTTTTTAATGCAGATTACAAGTCTGTCACTCAGAGGCTTTATTTTGTAGTGAGCTAGTCTTCACCTCTAGTGGAATTTTCTCCATTAATCTAAAGGGACGATTTAAGAAGTGCTTAGGTAATGCATGAGGTCTGCTCACTGTAGGTGAACAACACTGCCTCATTTTCCAATTTCTGAAAAAAAAAAATGGGTACAGCATGTTAATTATATATATATTTTTTTTTTTTGCATCCCATTCTTGTTTCTAAAAGTATTACTAAGCAGCTCGTGTCAAGAGAGTTCCTTGCCTGTAGCCTGCTTTGCATTCAGTTTCATACTAGCTTTACAGTAACAAGGAAGAATTGATATAATTTGTGATAACACATTTTCTGGTGGATCAGAATTAATTGTAGTACACCAGGAAAATAATACCTTCTCTAAGCTTTTACTTGTTTCTAAAATCTCAGTGGTATGTTCCCAAGATGCTTCAAAAGAATGGATATGCAGTTTTACATACATAAGCATATATAGCTATATATACACATAAGACTGTCAGACCTCATGTAAGTACGTGAAGGAATTGACATTTTTAAGACCTTTGTAATGTTAATATAGAAAGTTTAGAGTGGAGTCCTTAATTAAATGCACTACAGCAGTGGTTTCGAAGAAGAGGGATGGTTTTAAATCAGAAGAATGAAATCTAAAGCAGCAGTAAAATGTTGCACTCCTGCCAAACAAAAATTTGAAAGCACGGTTGAAATCACAAATTGTCTGTGTTCTATGCCTCCTGCGGAGTGGCATAAGTACAATGGAATCGAGATTGGAAAAACTGAGCAAAAAATCTGTCTGGCAAACCTAACCCACTTAAATCAATGTTTAGGTGAATGTAAATGTACTTAAATCCTTAGATCTCAGAACATGAAATTTGCAGGAACTTAAAGTATAAAAGTAGTAATCATGAGTCTGAAGGCAAGAGCAGAGGATACCAGCTCTGCATGCAGATGGAATTGTTAGGTATTTTCTTTGCACATCTGCATAACACGTGCTACAATCCTTGATAAACTGACTGAGAGATGATTGTTCTGAATGAATAAGATATATTGTGTTATGCTTACAGCTCCATTTATAAGGAAGCAACATGCCACAAATTTGCTCAGTGCAGTGCCCAAATGCTCTGGTGGCATGAAGTAGTCTATCCTGTATAAACTGTAAACTCTATTTGAAAATAAAATGTATCCTGTATAAACTGTGAACTCTATTTGAAAATAAAGTTTATAATTAAAATTGGCATTTGTGGGCCTCCAGCTGGTGAATGCTGTTTTGCTGACATGTGACATCACTTCTGACACCCGCAGTATGGTAGCTCAGTGTCAGACTTTCTGCCAGGTCCTCGCTATTCCAATGTCTCAGATGTTGCAGTCTCCGCAAAATGGTGCCTGACAGCAGGAGGCTTGCAAAGGCTTTATTTCCCTGTTTATGCAGAAGAGGCTTTTCCTCACTCTGAGAATAATCTTTCTGTTTGAAGCAACGGTCTCGACTTTGAGTTCTGTGCAGAAGTTAACCAGTCTCCTGTAGACACAGTGGCAGTTGCCCTTCTGGAAGGGTCTGCATGTCACCGCGGGGGGAAGTGATTAGGCACAGTAGCATAACGATGCTGCATTAGAGTTGTCCATAGACAACACAATATTAATCACAGTGGATCAGGTTCTCTTGTGTGATCTGGCTTGCTGATGGCTCTACTTTGTCATAAAAGGACCAGATTATTTTGGCTTAGTGAGTGTTGGCTGCATGCAAGGAAACGCTGTGATCCAGAGAGGATTTGGTTCTGCACGTTTTTGGCTGCTAGTGGACATATGAAAAGCTTATTGCAGAAACAAGACGAGAGCCTAAAAATGAGACCAATCTTCCCAAGCAATAGGAAATTCCATTTTTGCTCCATCTTAAACGGAAGAAAAACATTTTTAAATGCTGTATGTGGCTTTGTAGTTTCAAATGTCTTCATACTAGGTTTTAAATTCCGCTTTACTGCAGCAAGATTTCAGAATAAATTTTAAGGGTTCCGTTCCAGGCCCGTTAATAACTCAGCATTAAGCATATTTGTTCAGTGGGTGACAGTGGTACAACCCCTCTCTATTCCCTATTCCGTTAGCACGAAGTAAGAGAGTTTGTGCTTCACGGTTCTCGCAGTGTAAGTTGCTATTGATCATCTCTGAGCACAAAGGGGTCATCTTGCTCTTTACAAAATAGCTTTACACTAATCTTTCCTAGCTTATATTGACAAACATTAAGTAAAAATATGAAATAGCAAGCTTTGGATAATTACAACGTTGCTGTTTAAATAGTATGTCTGCACCCTTAGTGAACTCTTCTGGTTATGGAGTTTTTCACCTTCATAAAGCTGTCCTTGGAGCAGGTAATTACAAAATTACCCTCTTGCAGACACTGTAATATTAAGTGGCAATACAAGTTTCAACAGTATGGGGGGAAAAAAGCCGTGGAAAAGACCACCTATTGCAAGTTCTTTTAATGCCTTCAGCAGTGCTCTGATACAAATATTAAGAATTAAATAATTGCACCAGCTTGAATCCTCACAGTGTAAATAAATCTGTATAATGATTACCTGGGTTCTTAGAATTAGAACAATGACAGGCACTATTTTATAGGCTAATATTTTTAAAGTAGCTTATTTACGTAAAGCAAGCAAACAGCAGAAATCAATTCTGGCACAATAACGGTTTCAAAATAGTGTTGTGATGGTGGGGAGGGGAAGGAAAATTAGCGAACATTAATGTGAGGGATGAAGATGTTTAGATGGAGAGTTAGGAAACATCTGTACTAGCCGCAAGCAGCATGCGTACCTGAAGGTAGTTATACCACTGGGTACCCAAGCTTAGTTAGGTGGAGTTTGCCATCCCCCTCAGCTTGCCACTTAACTGACAGTTTCCAAGTGCACAAGGGGCTTAGCACTACATCATTGGTTTGGAAGGGAATATATAATGCTATCATTGCTGAAGATGAGAAGAAGCAAGATGATGGAATGCAAAGCAATGCTGTGCCTTCTTATTTACATCACATTGAGTCAGGTTAGAAATTGTAAGAGAGAAGGTGGAGAAATTGAGATTACACGCAAGTGTCTTAAACACATTCCTGTTCAAGTGAAGGGCCAAGAAAAAAAAACAGGAAAAAAAAAAACCCACACACAAAACCAAAACACAACCAACCAGCCAAAAACCCAAACTCAACAACAACAACATGGCAAACAAACAACAACAGAAAAAAAAAACCACCACAAAAATTACAGTCTTCTGAGTTTGACTTTTGGAATACATCACGGAATCACAGAATGTCTTTGGTTGGAAGAGACCTTCAAGATCATCTGGTCCAACCTTCAACCCAACATTGCGAGCTCACTGCTAAACCATGTCCCTAAGCACCAGGTCCACTTGGCATTTAAATGCCTCTAGGGATGGCAACTCCACCACTGCCCTGGGCAGACCATTCCGATGTTTGGTAACCCTTTCAGTGAAGAAATGTTTCCTCATATCCAGCCTAAACCTTCCCCAGCACATCTTGCACCCATTCCGTCTGGTCCTGTCACACATCACCAGGGAGAAGTGTTTATTATTTGTTTGGGTTTATCACGTATTGCATGTGCGTGTTTATTGCTGCCAGTCATGGTTCCTGATTCTTTCAGGATGTTGAGATTCCTCAAGTCCTCTGTAGAATCACGCAGCCTGGCACAGTGGGAAAGGTTCACTCCTTCAGCAAGCATTAGGAGCAATTAAGATTCCCTGATTAGATAGACAGGTTAACATGTTTAGACAAATTGAATCAGATCAGAGTGATGTCTTCCTTGCTCTTTGCTTCTGGTAGACACACTTCAAGAAAAGAAGTAGTATTTTTCTGAATAAAATAACTTGTTTTAAACAAACGTTATTGATGTTCAGAAGTCTTTTGCTGGAGAAAAAGAGTGCTTCTTTAAAACAAACCTTTAAGTTTTTCCCTCTTTCCTTGGCCAGAAACAAAAAAGTCTGAAAGTAATCATACTTCTTCCTTCCATCTTTCAAATCAAACAGCCAGAGTACATTGGAAAAATTGAAGCATTTACCAGTACAAAGAAAAGCAAAACAATGTCTATTTATCTGTATAGATATTTTTTTATATATGTTTCTCATTCTTTTACTACTTCTCTGGGACACTTAATAATATTGACATAAGCCTTTTATATTTGAAATGACAATTAGTGACCTGTATTATAAGCAAACGTGTTATATTCATTAGAAGTTGAAGCTGTCAAATAAAAATGAAGCTTTCGCTCTGGTTTGGTTTCCATAACTATAAACAGAGATTGACATCAGGCCCTCTGTCTTTCATTGATTTTTTTTTTTTTTGATTTTTTTTTTTTGGAAAACTTACCCTGGTGACTTTAATCATTAGTTAGACCCCAATAAAAGGTACTTGCATTGTTTGTAAAAATGAAGTTGCACTTTGGTGACTTCAATTAAGTTTACATAAGCTTGTACGCATGGGGACTTTCAAGAGAAAAGTGAATTTGCTAACCTGGCAACTTTTTTTCAAATTCATCTAGGACTAATCAAAATGACATTGATTTGCTTAGGTTAGCAGCCGACACCTGAAACTTCTTGAGCTACTTAGGAGCATGAAGCTTCCTTGATATAAAACTGGCAATTGGCTGTTCATAGTCCAAGATCTTCATCACAACAAGTACAAACTCCTTTCCAAACCAGGCAATCTTTCAACTACCAGTCTGGGATCAGCAGTAATGTTTATTTTCCAGACTCTGATGCAGGGCAGAGTAATGTTTGCTGGACCGTTAGACATCACAAATCAGTCCCATGTCTTCAGTCCGTCTTGCACATTATTTCATCTTCTTTTTTATTCCGAGTACTGATACGTGCTTGAAAAGAATGCAGCTGCAATATAACTGGATTTCATTCTTTCCTGAAATACAGAGAAGCAGGGAGCAGAAACCTAGAAATGTAAACCTGCTTGCAGAAAAGAAAGTTGTGTGAAAGAGATTCTAACCTGCAGATCCTAAGCTACATCCCTTTTATGTCATGCTAAAAGGCTGATTTTTAAATTATACATGGAGGATGTTTGCTACTAAAATAGCCACTTGTAGTTAACGTGCAGCAGTGTGTCGCTGGTAAACAGAGGATGAACCAGAAGCATAAAATGGGCTAAACAAGCTTTTTTTATTCTCTTCCTAGTCAGATCAGAAAGATCTACTGTAAATACATCTCTGAATTACATCTTCTATACCCAGGATGCAGAAATATTCCCTTTGGTTGCTACATGGTAAACTGGCAGTATTGGGAAAAGTGAGAAGTCGTCGTCTTAGCAAAGTACAAAGCTAATTTGCTGGCGTTGCTTGGCTCACGTGAAGAGAAATGGCTTGGTAGCAGTACAAATAATAAATAATGCAGGTAAGAAACTGGCATTACTTGAGCTCAATGAGAACTCAAAAGAGCCGGTTAAGTATTCTTGAAACTTATGAGCTTTCTATAAGACCATAACCTTTCAAAACACTTAAACCTTTTGAATAACCTTTCAAAAAATTCTTGCTCTTGCACAAAAAAAACCTAAAGGTGCTACAAGCTGATTCTTGTTTCAGCTAAAAGGGCTTTACCTTGTTCAGTAGCTGGCATGGCATGTCATTAGAAGCAATCTTCTCTTGGCATCTACTTGGCACGTAATTTCAGTTGTCTGTCTGCTCTTCCGCTCAGCTTTGTGTGACAGTGTTTTCTGCTAGGATCTCTGGGTTATCAGAAGAGAGCAGGGAGCTTCTGCAGGTCAAACCCATGACAACTGCAGAGGTTTACATAGGGTAAATTCAAAATCTGCCATGTACCTTGTTTAATTAAATGAGAACCTTGCAGGAAACACAGAGCTAGTGCCCCCAGAGGTGCCTTTTCAATTTCCCAATCAAAGCTGATGAAATTAGAATTGGCTATCAAATCTTTCTAGCAAACTTGCATCATTCTTTGCTAATTTCCTTTTAGTGATCCCTTGAGAGATGCAGACAGTCTCAATGCTGCATATTAAACTTTAATTATTGATTTCTGTTATGAGAGCGAGATAACAGTCGGACAGAGATAGCTGCATCATAGCTTGCAAGCTCCTCATGCTGAAAAACACCCATAAAGTAAATGAAAAATGAGTCAGCAACCTATCACCAATCTCTGTCAGAGCATGCCGCACCTTCAGCTTCACAGTAGGATGCCACTGGTCTTCTACTAACAGTAAATTGTAGGGTTTTATTTATTTATAAATGTCATTAATCTGATAGGTTGCATGCAATTTGCTTTCCAAAAAAAAGGAGCATGCAGAGCTTACTTAGCATCATTCAGGCATGGGAATTTATGAAAACTATCACAGTGTATAATCCACAACAGCAGTACTGTTACATGGGGTTTGAAGCATTTTACTTATTATATTCTATGAAGGATGAATTCCTAAATCAACATTGCTTGACTTCTCTTAAAGGAAAATCCTAGGATTTCAAGCAAACTGCTTTATACCACTGCATCCCTGACTTGGAACCACTTTTGATTTTGTGCGAAATTAACGCAGAGGTCTTTGGGGTTGGGATAAAGTCACTAAATGAAGTGAGGCTGGAGATTTTACTTGGAATGACCATATATTTGCCAGACTGCTGCACGTATTGGTGGACTTCCAGAAATGAGGCAGCATGTCCCTAACCAGCAGCTGACTGTAGAAGGGAAATGGCAACATTTATGCCAGTGTTTTTTGGCAGGTTTCTACTAGGATTGTGTAACTATTCTAACAGGGTGCAGAGAAGGGATTTTCACTGCTTTAGAGCTAGGGTGGTTCAATATTTTCTTTCTATAATACCTTTGTTTTGCTCTTTGTGTTCTCCATCTGCTCTGGATCTGTCTAGCTGTGCTACTGCCTGCTCCACTCTTCTCCTGCCTTTCTTTCCACTAGACCTGCCTGAACTGTTAGTGTGTTGTTTGAATACTCTACAGTGTATTTCAGCACTTGAAAAGTACTCCGAGATAATGAAGGCTTACAATTCTCAGCATAGATATTTTTTCCTTATTCCCAATTAGCATCATTTTTCTTATCTTTTTGCTGCTGTGTCACTTCTTCTGCTTGTCTAGATAAATGGTATTTCTGAGGAAAATCCTGTCCTTACAGGGAAACTCTGACAGCCTGGCACTTACTTTGTGTCGTAGGTAAATGAAAGGAAAGTAACTCCAGATTGCAAGGCTGCTTTAGGATGGTAAAGGGTCTGTTGGGCTGTAGAAACCATCAGTTATATTAAAGACGGGTATTACACACTGTGCTTGGCTGCCATAGAAAAACAGAAAGGAAACTACAAGACCAGTGCCGTACTGATATTCTCTGTTTCAAGACCCTTATTCATGTTGTCAGCTATTAGGGCCCGTGTGTTTGCAGGAGTGTTAAAGCAAATGTATCGTTCTAGGCGATGGGGTGAGGAGTCATCTGTTTGCTTAGACATTTTCAAAGTCAATGCGTGAGACTGGCATAGCATTTCCCTATGATAAGCGTGATAAGCAGGAACAAGAAATACAAATCTCATATTTCTTAGAAGCAGGTGCGAATAGCTGAAAAGTATGATCATCTTTTGGAGTTGTTATATTTAAAAAATATTAGCTACTTCATTTTCATGGGCCAGTCCGCAGTTCTCGTGACCATCGACGCTGAAGTTCCTTTGTTCTAACTTTCTGTGTTGCCTCTGTTTAATGGAATGTTAGATTGTGGGACTTTTTGTTGTGGTGTTTTCTCTGGACATCCGGATAAGGCTTGAGTTTATTTATAAATTGCTGTTTGTTTAGACTACTTAATTTGTTTCCTATCTTTAGCGTCTATGTTTTCGGTACTATGGATAGTGGATAACCTTAGAAATAACAGGTTTAGAACTTTAATGAAGAAGTGTAGACGTGCGTGCATAGTTTTAAAAATGACAAAATGCTGCTAAACAAATTGTATATGTATCAAACTAGTAGATTTTCAATTTGCTAAACATGCTGTGTGTTTGCTTTTAATTGTATAACCTCAAATATCACTCTTGTCTTCATTAAAATTTATTAGTTCGCTCACTCAAAGAAATTCTTCTAAGTATCCCCAGTAAATATTCACTGTTGTAGACCATGAAACTAATTATCTCCTTAAAGCTAATGCTTTCATCATTCATTATATACTAAGCAGGCAAAGTGAATATCAATATATTTCCTGGTCTACCTCTCAATTTTTTTAAATTTTTTAATTTTTTTTTCCACTCTTAAGCCAATTAGAGTTTATTCAGAGCGTAGCAGGAAAGCAAGTCACCGAAACGTATGGAGTGTTGTATGGACTGGTTTTGTTTATGTACTGGGATGGAGCAAAGAAGCAATCCAAACCAGCAAAATACTTCTGAAGTTGAACACCACACTGTTCGCAAGCAAATGATAACGCACCGCAGAAGCGGCAGCTCGGACTGTCCCCCTGCTTAGGGGATGCTGTCGACCCAAACACTGGTCTGAACTGCAGGCAGTGAGTGTGAGGCTGTTTCGGATAGTGCTCCTGCCCAGCAGTTGCCTATCTCTCTGTCTCATTCTTCCTGCTGCTCCGGGGAGGCTCACAAAATTAAAGAACCTGACTGAGGTCTTAAGCTCAGGAACTGATTGAAGTGCATGCCCCGTCTGCTGTCGGTGCGTCCGACTGCCAGGCGGGTTCCGCTTTAATGCAAAAAAATGTGCTAACGTGATGTTTCCTTCAGTTCTGCTAAATTTACTCTTTCTTACTACAGTCCGTAACTGTCTGGTCATATTGTTTAGGTGTTTTGCTGCAAGTTGAAACCCATTTCAAATCTACCTTAGAGTTTTTCTCGTTCTACTTAACAGTGAAGTATACGTACCCATACTTGAAAAGCATCGCCAGTACTCCCGATTGCTTTTAAAGCAAACCATTTTTTCCAAGCATTTTTAAGGGGGTTTTACTACCTAGAGATCATTTTGTTATGCTAAATGAAAAGATAGTATTAAGCGTATTTCATGAATAGATTAATATTATACTTGTTTCATGCTTTCTGAAACTGTTGTTTTTTCAATTACTTCCATTTTCAAGTTCTGGACACTTGGGCAATCTGTTATTTGTGCATTCTCATTGTGAGTGCCGTTACTGTTTCTTGGCAGATCTATTGAGAGATTTACTTTGGGGGGTTATTTTACATGAGTCAGAATCCATGAAACTCCTGGTTGGTCATTTTGACATGTTCTAGATTTTTCTAGTAACAAGAACGAGCATAATATATAATAGTTTAGGGAATAATATGACACCTTATTCAACGACATTGGTATTCAACAATTTGTCACGTTTTCATAGGCATCCTAAAGAGAACTTCAGGTATTACTGTTAACTGTAATTGTATTTTATTTTAGAGGAAAGCTTGCTGTGACTTAAAAACAAGACGCGTCTCCCCGATCCTCTTTATTAGTAATATTTGCCTCTTGCAACCGAGCTCAGTAGTCTGTTTATCAAAAATTTTGTGCTTACTTTATCTGTGCCTTATTCAGTCATGGTGAAAAGGGGGAGAATGCATTGTAACTCTAGCTCTCCATTACGGATTCAAGAAGGCAAGAAAAAGAAATACAGGACAACAGTGAGAGCTTGTTACTATTAGCAATAGTAGTCAGCCATAACAGATCTAACATTCTCCTCACTCCTCTGTTTTGTGCTGACATCTTCAATGTCAGCTCCCATTTGGGGAGTGTGTAAGAAATACTTTGCGATTGAAACAGTTCCACTGGTTTTTTCTGCTTTTAAAATTTATGAAGTAATCACTGTGACATAGTCTAACCGTGATATTATGATACCATATATTGTTACAACAACAAAAATAATTTTATGGACTAATTTAAAGAGATTAAAGTAAAACCAGCTATTGCCTGCGCTCAGTGATGTGTTAAGCATTCATTGAATGTTCATCTTTAATAGACAATCTGGACACAGTTATATACCATGAGATACTACACATAATACTTGCAGCTACATTTGCCCATTCAGGGAACACTGAAGAAGAGCACAACTTTTCTTCTGTGGGAACTCTTATGTGAAAGAAAAGACTTCATCATGAGGCAGGACAAGCCCAACCAACATTTGCTCAATGAGTCTTGCACTATGCCCTGAAGTTGATGAGACTATTAACATTAATTATTCATGTGCTGACAAAGGCCGCTGCAGGAGACACAGAATGAAGACTAATAGGCTGAAATAGAGAAAACTGGATGCACAGGAGAGCCTGGAGAACAGAATATCTTTCAATATTTTTCCTCATTAGTTTGGCTTATTTCCCACAGGGGCAGCAGACAAATCTTTGACACCAGAACTTTTCCTTAACTGCGTCTGCAAATTCGGTGCCACGCTCCCTTCGTGAGCAGTGCTCTGCTCCTGAGCCTTGACCCTTTTGTCAGCTCAAATATACTTGCTGATTGCAGATGGCTCTGAGTCTGACAGATGGACCTCATCCGCCTAGGGCATGGTATAGGACAGGGAAGAACTCAATTTTGAGTTTTGTGCTTTAAAATAAAAAAGGCAGGGTAAACACCAGTGGAAGTCAGTGACTTCACACTGTGCTTCTGACTCCAGCCTTCTCACAAAGGTACTGTGAGAAGTGGGAACTTAATAAGCCTTTATAAATATAAATGCTGTTTTCTTTGAAGCTCTGTGAATGTTGGGGCAGGGGCAGGTAGAGCAACAGATGGGATGCTCAGAGGCAATGCTTTTTTTATGAGCTTTCTCTCCCCAGGGACCATATAAAATGCTGATATTTATATTCTTAAGTTCTTAGAGCAGTGAAACAGAAATACACTTTCATCTGTAAATGTGGCTCATTTATGGGTATCAGCTAACAAAACAAGTGACTCTTTTTCACAAGGTGTCTTTAATTTCTGCTGGCTTTTTTTATTTCTAGATATGCAGTTCTATAGAAAATTTAATTTGAATCTGATCCACATAGTGCTACTAACAGTCTGAACTCTTGCACTGCTTTAACTTACTTCACGCTTCTCTTCTTGAAGAGGCATAGCATCAGGAGTTTTTAAACCAAAAAAAAAAGTTTCGAGTGTTTGATGATTTTTGTCTTACATAGTACTGGAAAGTTTCATAAACCAGGATCCGTTATTCAGCAAGCTGGTTGGTGTTCTGCTTTTATAAAGATTGCAGGAAGTGAACTAAAATGCTATTAATGGTGTCAGAAAATTGCTCCTTAATTCTTCAGTACGGCCTGTCCTGAGAGCTTGAAAGTGCCCCGAGCTCTAGCTGTGTAGATGTAAAGCTGGACTACAAGACATGCTTCTCCTCTTGGCGCACATCATACTGCATGGGCAGGTTGCTTAATTCATTTCTGCTGGTGCCTTTCTCTCACCACACAGAAACAGTGTTTGACTGGGGGGTTGTTGTTGTTGTTAGTAAGCCTGTGTCCGCCCTGTGGAGGTCTGCGTTCAGCCCCATGGCCAATGCCCACCCTGCCTCCCACTCTGCTCTTCTGTCCTGGGGTGATGTCACCTCATGTGGCAGGGACATCACTTGTGACAGCTAAGGCTACAGATGTCCGCTTTCCTCACATTCTGCAAAATGAAAGTGTGGATCAGAGGAGAATCTCGCGTTCTTAACTCAGTATAGATGTATGTACGTTCAACATTAACATAAGGAGAGAGACAGATTTTTGCTGCTTTGGCCAAAAGTTTGATGAAATAATTACTTCATAGGGCTAAGCCTTTGGGTTTGGGTTTTTTTTCATATTAGGCATATCAGAACCTTGTATAGGTTACGTTTGTCGCAAATAAAATGAGAAACTTAGGTGACCTATGTTCCCAAACCGTCTCAGTTAATAATTAAAATGTGTGTTGAAACATGAACTATCGAGCTGGTTCTAGAGAACCACAATTTTCTTATGCTGTACAGCTAAGAAATATTGTTGAAGCCAGACATTTAAAATGCTGAGACTTACTTAAAAATGCTGATTTTAATGAAACTCCTTATGACACATTTTCATAATTGTCCCGTGAGATTTTTTTTAAAGTTAATTCCTCAACATTTTCACTGCAACTAAGTTTCTAACTTTAAAAAGAAACCTAAGACTTATGCAGTCATAGGAAACCTAGGACAGAAACTTTGAGATATGGCACTCAGCATTTCAATAGTTGGTAGCAAAGTGATTAGACGAGAGTCACAGGTTGAAAAGGTCTTGTGCAGAAGATTATTTACAGTAACGCTACTTAGTGGGGAAGAAGTTAGGGAATGCTGCTGGTTGCCCTAAATAAGAAGAGAACAAGGTAAATCTCACTTGTCCGTATTAACTACAGTAAAACTGTGGGTACTATACTACTCTTTGACAACTTGACCTACATGATGTTCGGTGTCACTGGTTTGGCAGAAAGCTGCCTGAGCAGAAGAGCACAACTTCATTGTTTGAGTTCTTCTAGCAAAGCAGAACTCCTTTTCCTTCCCCCGTCACAGTGCAGTAGTGTCTGGAAGAAAAGTCCAGGCACCCGAAGAGCTGTTCTGTTGGAGGGGACGGAAAGAAGGGTGGTCTGGTAAGACTAGTGAATACCCGAGCTCCGACTTACTTCAGAGAGGCAAACATTGCCTATTTCATGCAAAACATCTCAAAAAGGATCTTCAAATGAGAAGGGATTGTTATAATTTTTAGGTTGACTGGCTATTATTTGTTTCAGCCTGAATATTGAAAGCGTTAACCTTTATAGCATTACCCTTTTAAAAATTACTCAATCGAGCAAAGGTTCCAGTCTCTTTCACAGAAGCATTTGGACGGACAGGCATGTGAATTAAGTAGGCATAAGTTTGAATTTTAGCACGGCAATTTTCTACCTCTTATTACTATGGATATCATCAACTTCTAGTGCTCCAACTAGAGACAGGCCAGAGCAGCCAAATCTTAAAAGTCCTTCTGCTGAAAAGATGATGTGCCAGGATGAAGTTCTGTGAGAAGCTTTGCAAATTAGTACTTAGATGTTCAAAGAGAGAAATTACTGCAAATCCAGAGAATCCTGCAATAATATAGCAAGATACCTACTTTGTAACCGAGTAAGATTAGTCAGAGACTTTCAGCGTAGTGAAAGACTGTCTATTGCCATGGAAAGCGTGACATTTAGCTACAAGTGTCCATCAGAGTAAGGCTTCCATCTCTCCAGGGCTTTTTATTCATACGAAGTACTAGTAAGTACTCATGTCATACTAAGTAGTATGATACATTGATACTTGGAGGCTACTCTAAACTTTGCAGCTTTTTTGTTGTTTGTTTTGGTTGTTTGGTCGGGTTTTTTTTTCTGAAGTTCGCTTCAAATCCTGCCAGCCTTAGCATTTAGCTCTTTTCTTTTTGTTGTGCAAAGATCCTTTTGTGGCTTTCTCCTAGGTAGCTTGAGACATAAAAGTGGATTTGTTAGACCTGAAAGATTTCAATTAACTGAAGTGAATGCCAGAGCTCAGAGATAGTTTCCTGATTTCCTTCTCTCCAGTCAGCCTAGGGAGATCCTAGTGAATATTTTTTAGAAAAGAAAACAGATAAAAGATTAGAGGAGAGGGGGATGGAATTATGAACACAAAATGAGCATGTGGATTAACAATTTCACGGGAGAAGGACACAAAGAGAAGGGAGAGGAAAACATTTTTGGCACACACCTCCCTCGTTCTGTAGTATTCAGAGATAGTGAGCCCATTCTGCATTCTTTAGAATTCACAGTTAGTGAATCCATTCTGCCTTTAACTAGGCAGTGCCATGTCACATTAAAACTTAGTTGCAAACCTCTCAGGTCTATGTGACCGTATTTGATTGCTAGAGACCTTCTAATCCTCAGTTTCTTCTATTTTGCAGAGAACTATGGTTTCAAGGTTAAAATATAGGCAGTTTTAAACTTAAGCTGTTAAAATGAGCACATCATTCTAACAAAAGGAATTAGTGCGTTTGTTAATATCATGTGATGGAAACCAAAACAGATTGTGTCATAAGTTCACAAAACGTTTGACATGAGCAGGGACCTCTGGAGATGGTCTAATCCAACCCCCTGCTCAAGCAACAACAGCTAGAGCAGGTTGCTCAGGACTCTGGTTGTGTTTTGAACATCCCAAAGGATGGAGACTTTACATCATCTGTGGGAAATCTGCACCATTGTTTGACCACCCTCACAGTAAAGAAATGTTTTCCTATTGTTTGAATGGATTGCCTTGTATTTATTTCTGTGTGTGCCCATTGCTGCTTTTTCTGTCATTGAATACCACTGAGAAGAGTCTGGCTTTGTTGACTTTACTCTCTCAAGTATCTAGAAGCTATAGACAGATCTCTACTGAGCCTTCTTTCCTCCAGGCTGATCAGTCCCAGCAATAGCAACCAAACCCCCTATGTCAGATGCTCGGATTTCTTCACCTCTGTGGCCTTTTACTGGGCTCACTGCAGCATCTGTCAATAGCCTTCTCCCGCTGGGAAGCCCAGAACTAGACACAGCACTCCCGATGTGCCTCACCAAGGCAGAGTAGAGGGGAAGGATCATCTCCCTTGACCTGCTGGCAATGCTCTTCTGAATACAGCCTAGGATAGTCCCAGCCATCTTCACCACTAGGATGCATTGCTGTCTCATGGTCAACTTGCCGACCTCCAGGTCTTTTTCTGCAAAGCTGCTTTAAGACAGCTTCCAGCCTGTGCTGCTGCATGGGGTTGTTCCTTCCCAGGTTCAAGGTTTTGCATTTCCCTTTGAACTTCATTAAATTCCTGACTGATCACGTCTTCAGTCTCTTGAGGTCTCTCTGAATGGCACCTCAGTCATCCACTGTATCAGTCACTCCTCCCAGTTATGTTTCTTTAAATTTGCTAAGGGTATGTACTGTCCCATTGTCTACATCATTAGTGAAGATGTTAATCTGACGTCAGTATCATTCCCTGGGGCACGACACTAGTGACTGACCTCCAGCTGGAATTTGTGCTGCTGGTCACTACACTTGGAACACAGCAGTTCAATGCACATCGCTGTCCTTGCCCCCGGTAGTTGAATCAATAGTAAATCTGAGTAAAGCAATGTTGGTCTTAAGAAACAGAAAGCATCTGAATATCAGTGACGCTTTCAACTCTTGGGAATACTTGAGGGGAAACCTTCAGCTGCGTTGAATATAACTGTAGAGATCCTTGAAACACTCAGATGAACTTCTTTACTTTGCAAGATTCATGCAATATCTACCATTTCTGAATAAGCTAAACCCCGGGGTCAAGGTGTAGTACTGTAGACTATTTTGTAACGTGAAGACTGTAGGCAGCTTTGTAAGAGGAGGAAGATTCAGACGAGCTTTTGGAGATTAATCCAAAAGCAAATGACCTCAGAATCATGAAAGATTTGCTCAAAAGCTATGGTCATAAATGATTACTTCCTTTGAATATTTTCATTTGAGAAGATATATATATTTTTTTTTTTTATCTCTGTGAAAATGTTCATATTATGGGGCATACCAGAAAAGAAGAACCGGAGAAAATCACTAGGCAGACAGCAGAACAATGATGCCATTAACAAAGGATGTTAATAAACGAGGTTGTGCTCATTCAGGGCTACAACTAAATGTGCTAAAGCTGATGGGAGCTGTTGCTTTTGATGATCAGGTATGGCAAAGTATTTATAATTTATTATCATTTTATTATTATAACTATTATTAGTATAATAATCGTTATTAGTCATAATTTTCTGTATTAATTTATAGCAAATCTTATGAGCTTCCACTTGCAATGCAGTTTGGAAAACACTACTCTGTACTGCTGCCTTTGGTAAAAAGCCTCAAAGCTTTACCTGGTAATCAAACCTCCCAGCACGCTGAGGTATATTATCCAGAAGTAAGGATGCAGAAACTGAGACAGAAAGCGTTTTTGCTTTACACTGAGAAGCGACAACTGTTATTGTCAGAGCAGTTACATTATACCAGCCATTGAGCAGCAGGCCACCATTCCCTCTCACTCTTGGTAATATCTGGTCAGCCAGGAAGAGCAAGATGATTAAGAAGCAAGAGGAAAAGGCAGAGGAGTTTACATGTGGATTAGTCACTTAAATTCAGACGGTGCTATTGTAACTGAGTAAAATCAGAATCCTTTTATATTGCTATGCTTTAATGTGCTGGAAAATCAGAGAGGGAAATTAATATCGGTGATTTTTAAAGCCGTTAGGTGAAAAAGGTAAAGTTGCGGGTAATTTTAATTGATGCTTTTAATATTTTGCTTCTACATAAGCTGTAGTCTTGCAGTGTTCGTAATGAAAGATTGTGCATCTGCGTTGGTGTTAACAGCTTCAGTTATGGATTTGACCGGACTAAAAAGGCCTGGAAGGATGTCAAGAAACACGTCTAAAATCCTCATACCTCACTTAAACATCAGATCTTTTTTTTTTATTTAAATCTATATAATTTTACCAAAAAGAAATCCAACCAAGCCAAAAAAAGAAAAAAAAAAAAACTAAACTACTATTTGACTCCTCATATTTACAAAAAGTGAAGAATACCTGCAGGTTTCACAGGATATCAAGATGTGAATTTCATAAGCATCTGCGTAACTATGTGAGTCACAGAAGGAAAAGAGGCACTGGAATGATATTTACTACTTTTTGTTAGTTGTCTACTTAAAACTTGCATTGAAAAAACAAAAATCTGTAGGTTTTGTTGTATCATAGTCGTTCTGTAGAAAGCAGCTGATTTTGAAAAGGATTTTTTG
The DNA here is from genome assembly GCA_033439905.1 of Ceryle rudis. Classification (NCBI taxonomy): domain Eukaryota; kingdom Metazoa; phylum Chordata; class Aves; order Coraciiformes; family Cerylidae; genus Ceryle; species Ceryle rudis. Next base: position 74,607 of record JAAGNO010021574.1, read on the forward strand.
ATCCTATAGCGATAGTTACAAAAGTAGCTATAGATGCTTAGAAACTATTCTGATAAATCTGATGTCAACACGTAGATAGGAAAAAAAAAGAGTAGAAAGAGCACTAAATTCTCACAGATTTTGTTTCAGATTGGAGCAGAATGAGATATATAGAAATGGCGCATGAACATTTTAAAACACATGGATAAAGTGTTAGAGTTTGGGTCTATTCAGCTTTCAGTTGTATGTCTGTGCTATTCACTACAGAATGTAAGACTGATAGTGAAGGTTGGGAACGTGAATTTAAGTGTTACCTACACTGCTTTTACAGTTGTTGTTCCTGCGTAAGATTGGAGGGCTTTTTTTATGTTGCTTCTGAGAAAAATCCCCGAGTAGTCACTCGATATTCCTGCTCTCCACTAAAAGATGCTGCGGCTGAGCAAACAAACGTTGCTGTTAGAGATGCTAAAATGGCCTTTCCTGGTTATGGGACACTCCAAGTTTCTTCAGCCCCAGAGTCCAAAGAGTTAGGACAATTTGAATCTGCATGTTTTGAAGCTTTGATAAGCGCTGCTGAGACTCTGGGCCGATAACACCTTGTTTAGCTTTCTCTGTTCCTGTTGCATATGGGAATTTCTCTTTCCCAGGAAGTGCAGCCAGCCTGTAACAGATATTTGGGGGAAAAAAATTTACAGAACAAAATCTGAGAGTAACTATTTTGATTTTGTAGCATTTTGTTAGAGACGTATGGCATGAAATAATGCAGTAGTAGTAATATGGTGAGAGCAAGAATGACACAAAGGGAAATGTCCAAAATACACTACCAATCGCTGACACAGATTTTTGTGCTGTTACGTGGCTTTTTTCTCTGGTACATTTTTTACTACAAAGTAGGAGTTTAAGGTGGAGTTAATCTTGCATTCTTAGTATTTAAGAAGTTGTTCTAACAGTCTCTAGGCATATTGTGAGCAGAATTATTAAGCTAGTCCATGGAAAATGAAAACAAAATAGTTGTGTGGTGTAGTATTATGCAGCTATTTTGACCTCTAGTAGTGCATGTTAGGGAGACAACATAATGCCAAATCCTCGTGTTTTTCATGCTTTTCCAACAAAGATCTGTATTTTGAAAGTTCAAGATGCCTTTTCTGTCCCATTGGAAGCATCTTGCTTTAGAGAAAAAGGCAAGACAAAAATGCACCTCCTCATACTGCTGACCTGTATTACTCCCCTTGCTCTTCAAGCTTGTACCTTAACTAGCTTCTTTAAAGTTTTGCATATCCTCTAAAAGTCAATCCATTTGCTAAAAACTTGGGTGCTATGACAGTAAATTGCAGTTTTGTTTGTTGCAAATTATACCCTCAAATACAAATTCTTAATGCTTTCATAGTTACGTGGAAATAGTCTTTCAAATGTCACTGAAGCACAGCTTTGGGAAAATAAACAGAATAAAAGCAGTGGCTATTCTTACAACTACAGCGGGTTGCTAAATACACCATGTAAGATCCGTGTGGATAGCAGTATTTTTTTATCTTTATTTTTTTCTGTATTCAGATTGCCCTTCTCATTTCTTTGAGGTCACACTCTCCTTCCTAAATTCCCTCATGCCAAAAGACGCCTTTCTGCCTTCTTACAAAAAAAGGCCTCTGTTCCCCTTGATAATTTTTTGCTAATTGAGTGGAGGTACCCGCCTTTGATGGAGCCAGTGCACACGCCAGTATAGCCAGCCTCCCACAGCCAACACTTTACTGGCTCAGGTATTTGAGAGGTGAAGAACAGGGAGCAATAATGTGCCTATCTTCCCTTGATTCAGCAGATATGGGCTCTTCTTCAAACTCTTACGTGTCTGTTAATCTTCTAACGTCAGTGATTTTGCCGTGCAGTTTACACTGTCACGACATAACTGTCAGTGCAGTAGGTCTGAACAAGCAAAGCGGCTATTTAATGAGACGCTAGTTTCTGGGCAGTAAGTAATGTGTTTAGGACCCTGGGCTGAGATTTAGAAGACAAAGCAGGGCTATTAGACTCAGTTTGTGCCTTGCCCACCCGGGTGAGCAGGTAATGATGCGTGCCAGATAGTGGCACTCCCATTTGTTTTCCCTTCCATTTGTTTTCCTAATGCACCAGGAATTTGAGAGTCTTCACAATCAGTTGTCTCAGAAGAGGAAAGCTTTTGACCAAAGATCAAGGTATTATTCAGGGATTAATGTTGTGAGTTATGGTTTTGTTCTTCATTTCTTGGGGGGGAAGCCTAAAAGCCTGACTCTCCACAGTCCTCTGCATCATACAGTCACTTAGTTAAAGTTCTGCTCAATTAGTGTAAAAATTAGTTAAGCACATAATTTTGCTCTTCATGTTGAATGGAGCTTGGATGAGATTTTAATAGCCATACCTCTACAAAGAGTTCTAGCACAAAACTTGGTAACAAAAACTGTATAATTGTGCATAACTGATCCTTTTCTGATCATCTCATCCCCATTACCCTGCTTGGAAATGGATTAATCCTTGAGGCACAGAACTGCTATAATCCTCGCTGTGGAGGTGATGATGACTTCTGTTCAGCAGTGTCATAGAGATTCTTAAGTTTGTGTTTATAAAAACACTTGATTGGCACCACCGGGAACCAGAACTCCTATTTTCAGAAATTATTAAGCCTTCAGGATATGTTCACATAGTCCATGTTGGCTAATTACATTAGAGGTAGACGTTTGCTATGTTCCTGGGCTTCGGAATGCAAAGAACTAGTTGCTGTGAAGCCATTGTCACTTCAGGGTTGTGCTGTACAATTGTCAGAGACAAGATGTTTGTGTAAAAATTCCAGTAAAAACCTAGATTCTATGGATTCCTCGAGATCTCATGAGTGTGAGGGGAAGCCAATCAACTTTCCCGACTTAGCACACATAGGGCATGAAGAACCAGAAGTAGCTCTTAAACCAGAGAGAAAATGTGCAAATTCAACCAAAACACTTCTGAAGTTGTTGATATTTCTGAACAAGTAGTGTATTACACCCAGTGGTGTCAGCGTGGGTACTAAATGTGCAGCACAATGCATGCCCTCCTACACCCACACTGCTTCCTCATCCCAGTCAACCAATTAACAGTAATTAGATAATTACAGTCCATAAAAATCCTTGAAAGATGAAGATCTTGCTGCTTGGGACTCATTAGCCCTTTTTAACATATTTATTATGCTTTTTATTTCTGACCACAAAGGAGAGGAACTTAAAATATTCTCTGTTATTTGCCATGTTCTGCTCATGAAGCAAAGCCTGCAAAAGCAGCCTTTCTCCCGGCTGTCCAATATTAGCTCTGTTTGGACTGAAAATGACAGATAATGATAGAGAAAGGAAGGTTCCATAAAACACCTTGTATTTGATCACAAAATTTTTACTAGCATTCCAAAGCAAATGGCATATTATTTTTATATCGCTGGTAAAAATCTAGCGCTTGATCTCCATAATAAAAAATGGCTTTAATTATGTATGCAGCACATAACATGCAAGAGTGAATGGTGGAGCAGCTTTATTTATTTATTTATGTTTCTGCAAGGCAACCAGAGCTCAAATGGCTTGTTGGAACTAACCTTTTTGTTTTGTTGTAGTTTCAGGTTTGGGGGTTTTTTTGTTTGTTTGTTCTGTTTTTAATTTAATACTCTCTTTTTGCCTAAGAACTTTCCTTTAGTTGTGCTCCTGGAGGATGGTCAGGTTTTCTTTGTGTCCCTTTTTACGAGTGACACACAGGAGTTTCCACGTTAACATAGATTAAGCAACTCAACAAGGAAGTTAATCTTTTCGCAGACCTGATGAGATGAGAGAGGATCCTCCAGCAGGTAAACCAGAGCCAAAGAGTTTGGCTTTTGGAGGAGGAGGAGGAGAAGATCTATAGAGTTACCTGTATTACTTGTCGATGAGAGCATTAGTTACAGGGCAGTGCAGCTGTCGGCACATTTTAAATATAAGTAGTCACAATGATTACTGTACTGTCCATCTCTTGCCCTTCTTTTTGCCCTTAGGATGGGGAGCCTATTATGAGTAATGCTGTGGCCACTATTTCCCCAGTCTAATAAAGAGCTACTTGATATGGAAGGAAATAATTGTTGACTGAAGCAGCCTTCTTATCTCAGCCCTTGAATTTCAGAGGTATGCTAAAGGGCCAACTGGGACGTAGGATTTGAGCCTTGCTTTTGATAGCTGTACTAAATCTGCTTTCCCGTGTCTACACCTTTATCCGAATCAGTGGGGTAGAACTAAACCACATGGGGATTAAGTGATTTTCTGTTGCATATTCCTGCATTGCGGGCTGCATCGGTTGCCTGTCTTTTGATACAATGTGATTTACAAACCACCCTCCAGCAGTTTTCTGTAGAGCTAAGATGTAACAAATGAACATAATTAAAACAATGGTATTAAGTGGTACCAAAAAAAAAAAGTTAATATGCATCTCTGTTTAATTTAGAGCTGTTAGATACTAATTTTCCAGCAGTATTACAAGCACAGTCACATTATGATTATATAATCCTTAAATCACGAGCAGCAGTTGTCACCTTTTTTGATAAGTGTATTTTGATAATGGATGGCATTGTTTAAGGAGAAAGCTGTCAATACAGCTCCAGCTGTAGAAGTTGGGGGTGTAAGGATCTAATGATAGGTTGGTGCTAAGAGAGAGATTAGATTAACAAAAATCAATAGAAGAGTTCTGTTTTCCAGTTTTGTTTATTATGTTCTCCAGTGCCTGGACTGAAATGTTGATTTTGATTGATTCATTAGGCCAATGCATGATCAAACACAGTATACGTTAACAGACTAAATATTTTGTTACTTCCAGGGATTATCTAGTTTTGCCTCCATGAGATACTGTAATTTAAGTGAAACCTGTGATTTTGTTTGGTTGGGTTGGTTTGGTTTAGCTTTTTCCTTCTAACCAGCAGCAGCATAAATCCTATAATTGCTTATGTCAGAGAGAAAATGTTTATGTTTCAGGTTCGATAATTAGTGCTGTGATAAATCAGGCTTGGTTGGGAGGATGAGGAAGCCAAAGAATTCTGTTTTTTCAGGAGGTGTGCTTAGAAAGTGACACCGTGCTGCAGAAAGAGCAAGAATAACGATGGACAGGGGAAAAAAAATAGTACCCCAAAAAAAAATTGATGGTATGTGCGTGTAGAGAAGATGACAGAATCAAATCCATGTTCCTTTTGATGAATTTGATCAGGGTGGCAAATCAGTTTTGGTGGTGGCAGTGCTCGGTTGTTATTTGTTTTTCAATAAGTAGCCAGTTTTCTCTAAACTTCAAAGTTTTTCAAAGCAAAGATACCCTAATGGGATGAAATGCAATGTGCTCTGGTCATCTTGCTCTAGAAAGGGAAGTAGGAAATGTGCTGGTGACCATAGGCCTGCCTTCTTTCCTTCCTCTGTTTAGAAAGAGAATGCAGTGGAGAGAGATTCCAGGCTGTGGCAATTTCCTCATTTCCAGCTGCTGGAAGGCCAAGCGCTCTTGTTGTTCCCCAGCTCCTCCTCTGTGTCTTCTTTCAGTGGTGATTTTTCATGTCACTAACAAGGCACCTGGTTTTGTGGAAATAGTGATCCCACATCCCCACCGTGCTTAAAGGAGAGGAAGTTTTTCCTTATTTGGAGTCAAAGGAAGCAGAGTTGTTTCCTCCCACCCCAGAGTAATTTTCTTAAAACTTTTTCTTCTCAAGTCCCTCAGTTAAGTACCAGAAGTTTTAAGTTGCCTGCCCAAACTGCAAGCTACTTGCCTTGAAGAGGTTCCCGGAATCAAATGAAGAGGACTTTGTTAAAGCCTCGTTAAACACAGCAAAAAGATCACAGCGTTTTAGGTCCCACTAGGCATGTGCTGTAGATTCTTTCCTCACTCAAGCTAACCTGAGACAAGGAGAAGGTTGCCAAGGCTGCTACTCCATCTCTCTCTCTCTCTCTCTCTCTCTCTTAACCCTCCTCTTTCAGTCTGCTTTAACCCAAGCTCTTAACAAATCAAGATTCATAACCATGACTTCTCTAGGGCTTCTTTCCCCAACCCTCTCAAAACTTATGAGGGGAGGTTTCAAGATAGGTTTATCTTTGTTGGCTGGGACTCACTATGTTGTGAGACACGACTAGTATGATGGCATTTGAAAGTTGTGCTGGCAGTCATGCATCAACTGTTTAAGAACATGCTTTGGAACTCCACCCCTCCAAAATGGAAGCAGGGGAATTCAGTGGCTTGTGAAAATTCAGGCATGTTGTCATCCCCCATTTGTCAGCAGTGCAAAGGGGAGTAGCTTTCACAGCTCTGATTGTGCTCGTAGTCCGATGTGGTTTGAAGTGGTAGTGGAACCAAACTGGGAATGGCTTCTGAACCTCTTGGCTCATTTTTAGGTAGGCCACGGGAGAGCTCTGGAGATCGCAGTGGGATCAGACTGGGTATTTTGTTTAAAAAGAGGCCGATTTCAAGCTGATGTAGCAGGTGCAGTAGCTGAAATACTAGAACAGCTCTGGTAACTTCTACTCTTGCAGTGACTGGTGTTCATAAGGTGGTGTCATCCTCCCTCACCAGCAAACAAGTACATTTCAAGCAGATAGGGCCTTGTATTCAGGACTGCCTAACTGTTTTTAATGAGACCTAAAAGCACGTGTATTTAAATACCTTTCCAAGGTTGTCTGCTCCAAAGTACAGAGCAGCAAAAATTGTGCGCAGGTCTTTGACCGTGAGACTTAGTTCCATTCTGCAGTTCTGTGGGTTAAGAAATCCCCTTATTTCTGTGAGTAGTAACTCGCTCTGTTCTGAGATCTGTCCAGCAGTCAGTTCTTAATCCATTATAAATTAGCACCATACAGCATGGTGCTAATCTTTTAATCAGAATGTCATGGTATGCTCAGTCAAGTGACTTATAAAAGTCTGTATTATATCTACACAGTGAAATTCATCAAATGAATATAATCTCAAAAAAGAATAAATCATGGTTATGTTGAAATACTCTGATAGTTTGTGTTTAAATGAAGATGCTCACACTGCAGGGGAACTTTAAAACTTGTAATTCAGGGTTTTTTTGATAAATTGGGTTTTTTGTCAGTGTAGCTTTCAGGGAAAAAAAAAAGCATGTGGTCTTATTTCTTTCAAATTGTGTTCAGGAAATTGCTGGAATGTTTCATCTTCACTTTTATTAAAAAGTGAGTCTCAACAAAACGTTTATGGCGTATCAAGATGAAGAATTTGAATAAGATCACGGCAATATTTTTGGAAGAGATAATATCATAAAAAATCACATTTCTCTGCTTCATTTGGCTTCAAGACTAAATAACTGAAATGGAGCTAGAATCTAAATTATAACCATGAAACTGTCTAGCTCTTTCCTGTACTAAAGACTATTTATATGACCCTTGTGCTCTGAAAGATAAAACAGTCTCCTTTACATGTGAGATGATAATTAAAAGGAAGGAAGCCAATATCTAGACCCCTTAGCTCTGTATTCAGCAGCCAGCTCAGCATTCCCAGCAGAGGTGTACAAAGCATTACTTTTGACAAACCCAGCAAAAGCCAGCTCTGGAAGATTATCTATCTGATGGTAAAAACATATTCACGTGCTCTCTAGCACAGCGCAAGGATGGCAGGTACAAGAGAAAACACAGTCAACTCATTAAGAGGTTGTTGCAAATCATAAATACGTAGTAATGTGGCACTTTCGTTCCAGCGCTGTTTATTTTTCGTGTAGAATAAAGACATAATCTAGTTGAAATAGGAAGCTTGCAAGAAATTTAGTTTTTCCTCTAGGTTTTAGAGCTCAGTACCTCAAGCAGTATCCTGTGTTGACTGAATGGCATCATCCTGAGGACAACATTTGCTCTGAGTTAACAAACTATTGCAGAGGACATAGTCTTTCTCATTGCTGTACTATAGGAATTGTTATATTCCTTAAGCCATGTTCAGCTGGCTTTACAGCCAGTCTTCCTTCTGTGACAGCTTGTAACCTCCATAATGTCAGCCAAGGTGAGCTGACAGCTCTTGTGCCCTGGCGGTTCATCTAAAATATACGGCAAGTTCACATCGCAGTATATTCTGAGATCTGAATTCCCAGGCCTCTGCCTTGAGGACTGTGACTATATCTGGCTCTGTGGCTGTCACCTGCTCTGACAGCATGGGTTCTCAGGGTTGTTTGTGTGCTCAGGTTTGCAGGTAGCATGTGCAGTTAACAATAGTCTGAATATTTGTGAGCAGACTCTTAGGATAGGACTGCTTAACATGATTAACAGCAGTTTGGTTAACTGAGATAGGGAAAAATGAAACTGTGCAACTAGGATTTCCACTTGGTTTGGGCACCAGGAACCCTACACCCAAAACTATCTCAGTATCTGTTACTGTTCCAAGCAGAGAAAGCTGTAGCGTAGTCATGTACCAGGAGTTTGGTTTAAGAGGAAGGGCTAAGTGGTTTGAGGGCTGCTGGTGAAATTCACCCCTTGGAATCACTTAATCGGGGCACATGTCTGAGCTCTTCCCTTAGGACTTTCCTTAGGGTTAAGGTTAAAGTTAAGGTCAGAGCTCTGAGAAGCAGAAATCTGGACTTTTTTCGGTGGTGCTCAGTGACAGGACAACGGACAAAGAGCTCAAGCTGGAACACGGGAGGTTCCATCTCAATAAGAGGAAAATCTTTACCGTCACAAAGTACTGGAACAGGCTGCCCAGGGATGTTGTGGAGTCTCCTCTGGAGACTTTCACAACCCACCTGGATGCAGTCCTGTGTAATGCGCTCTGGGCAAACCTGCTTTAGTGGTGGGGGTTGGACTAGATCTCTGGAGGGCCCTTTCAACTCCAACGATTCTGTGAAGACACCTGGTGGGAATGGAGCTCAGGAAGCCTGCTGAAACAAAGGAGGGGCAGCTATGAGAGTTACCCCCTGTGCAGTCCTTAGCCATGGACATCAGGGTGTCCCAAGATGTAAGTTGCAGCCTTGGGTGGGGCTGGCTGTGGTGTTTGTGGCAGCAGGGCCTGTCCCTATCAGAACTTTGTAACTCTGGGCAGAATCAGTCTCATTTCTCTGCTATGCTACATGTGCTGGGAGCAGACCTGCCAGCACCAAGCCTGTCTCTGCACAACGGGGGCAGGAAGAATGAATGAGAATGAGATGTAAATAAGCACCATAAATACACTGTGCCTACACTGCTGTCTTTTAATGCTAGGGGAAGGTTCCTGCCAGTTAAAAAGCATTAAAGCTGCTATTGATCCTAAAGACTCCCCCCAACACCTACTGATTTCAGACCTTTCAGTACAGACTAAGGTCATAAAGGAAACAGAAAAGGTGTGTTTGGAGAGTAGAAGCATACCATTTAAAATGCAATTGGTTTTTGTTAAGAATTATGCAAGTGTGAATTTGTAATAACAAGAAGCATACCCAAGTCAGAAGCATTAGGAGTTATATAGTTTATCCAAAGGAAAAAAATAAATCCAGTTACATTGTGCTATCACAGCAGAATTTTGGTTTCTATATATCTATAGTCTTAAAAAGTAGTAACTCCTGCTTAGCATAATTCCCAGTCTATAATTAGCACCAAATATCTTATGAAAATAGTAAATTAGATTTAATGATAGCAATAAAAAGGGAGGCATTGCAAGTTTGTTGAAATATTTCTGTTCATTGATCAGAATAATGTAGCACCGTGTACCTATAAAGAAACCCCAATTAAATTATGCCACGATACGTAGTAATTCTAAGATGGCTGTGAATTCATTTGATGTAATTTTGCTGATGCGAAGGCTTAGAAGCTACAGACACTCGGGCCTCTCTATCAACATATGCACACCTTCTAGTGCTGGCTGTCCAGTCTAGATCAGTACAAAGGCTGTCAGCACAGACAAGTTTGTAAGGACAAAAGCTGCATGTGACAATTTTTGGGAAGGAGATAAAATCTGGAATCACTACAACCAAAGTTAAGGGGTTTTATGAAGTTTGGTAAAGATGTTAAAACTCATGATTTTTAAACACTACATGGTATCGTGCTAGGTAAGAAATCTTGTACTAGATCTCTACCTTTCTGGAACTGCTTTTGTACTCTACTTCTCTTAAAACAAATGGTAAAGCACTTATTTCCATAATGGTTATGCAGGGAACTATATAAAACCCTAGTGGTACAGCAAAGTAGAAAGAATTACATTACAAAAAAGAAGAAAAATAGGAGACTTTATTAATAGAAGATGGACTCTGTTCTGTTTTCTGTAAAGTTTCAAAGCTGCTTTGAGACAAATGTAGAGCTTAATTGTACAGGATCGGTGTTATTTATTGAGCATCATATGAAAAATGCTCATACCTTTGGGATTATGTTGAGATAGTCGGTGAAAGTGTCTCAGAGAAGCTCTAGAAATGAAGAACGTAGTGAATAATGAGAACAACTCGTTGAATTATTCACAGTCAAGAACAAGCAATATATGCAGGTGCATAACTTCTAACCTTTAGTTTCTGCTTAATTTCTCTTTCTCAAGTAAAGGAAAAGGATCACTTATCTAAACTAATCACTTAGGCATGAGTGTTTCCTCTTTAAGGAATTTTCACCTGATATGAAAGCACTCTATGCTGCGCTTCTTTGCAAAGCCTTCATCATCTTTACTGAATATCTAAAAAAGCGCTTTACAGAAAAGTTTTACATTTCAAATATGTTATAAAATAGATGTTTAAAACCTGTGTTTGGCACTTTGGAAAAGGGAGATATGGTCTTTAAGGCATTTAGAGCTTCTAAAGACTTACATTTACCCTGAATAAATCTGAATCTGCAGCTTACAGTATACCTATACTCAGATCATCCCGAGTGCCATCAGTCGGCACGTACAAGACAACCAGGGGCTCAGGCCCAGCCAGCATGGGTTTAGGAAAGGAAGGACCTGCCTAACCAATCTTATTTCCTTCTATGACTGGGTGACCCATCTGGTAGACGAGGGGAAGGCTGTGGATGTGGTCTACCCAGACTTCAGCAAAGCCTTTGACAAAGTCTCCCACAGCATCCTCCTGGAAAAGCTGTTAACATATTAAGTTCCCAGCCTACTGCAAGAGGATCCCCCCAAAATCCATAATTATCAATAGCAAAATAGTTCCATATTGTTTGATTAACGGGTGAAGACACCTTAGCTTCTTGCTAAGTAGAAAAAAACCCTTGTAATTCATCAGTGAAAAATAGCTGAAGAGCCTGTGTGTATTTAGGAGAGGGAAGTTCACATAGTTTGTGTAAACGCAAACAGATTTTCACTAGAAATCACTAGGAAATGTGGAAGTAACACCCTTGGAAAACTGAGCTTTGAGGCTGCCCTGGTTTGTTTCGTAGATAACGTGGCTTACAGCCCTGTCCAAAGAATGATGTATGCGAAACCAAACAGCATGCAAAAAAAAATCAACTACGTGGCACTTGAATTTGGTATCTGAATTGTGCATAAATTCCTGTTACACTGGAGCCAAGGGGAAGCTCTCAAGTTGGACCTTCTAACAAATGAACGCTGTCTGTACTGCTGCCTGTCACTTTGAGCAAGTTTTTGAAGGTGAGTTTGGTCCATGGCTTTCAGTGCTCTTAGCTTAATTTGATACATAAAACAAAAATTTGCTCTTGTAATACCTGGCAGGCATTTTTACAACACTTGGAAGTTAGACAAGAAAGAGCCAATAACGTGAAAAGGTTTCAGTGCTGTGGTTTCCCGATGCTTTGTGTATCTCCCTGGCAAAGCCAGTCTGTTTGCCATTATTTTAACTGTTTAAATCATCTGAGATCATTTCTATTTTGGATACACTTGAATGCCCTAAAGAAGACATTTCTGGAGAGCGAACGTGAGTTGTTCAGTAACTCTGCTAGAATATAGGCGTAGTACGTGGTAGATGAATGCAGACTATCCAAGAAGTGGTAGTCAAGCGTCGCGGGGCATCGCCACTGTACAACAGTTGCACCGTGTAGTAAATTGTCAAAATATCTCACTAGTTTGATTCTTTCAACTTAAGCCCCTTTGTAACGTGTAAAAGCACCTCATAAGCTATAGCTAGCACAAAATAAAAACTGCTATGTTAACAAAGGTCTGGGAGGGTAACAGAACTAACAACTATAGAAGACATTTTACTGTAGCCATTGATGATAATGTTGTAATTGAATTGTCTGTGCTTGGACAGTCATTCCTGTCTCTTTCTCCTTCATGCAGAATACTTAAACGACTATCTTTTTTCCAACTTTGTAAGGTTAAGCAGCAGCCATTCAAGCTTTCAGCTACCAGAAGGCAGAGCTTGTTTTTCAGCATACTGATGAACTGATTTCAAGGAATGAGGTTATTAGACGTAGGCAAATAAATGTCAGAAAAATCAATTACCTTTTGTTGGTCAACTATTAGCCGTCATTTAGAAGTGCTTGATCAACGCAGAAGGGGAAACAATGTTAATTTTAAGTTGGACAGATCAAGGCACCTTTCTGTGCTTTTGACATATATTAATAAAAGTAGAAAAGAGCCACGTTATGTTCTGGGGCACCCCCACTTCACACGATGAATAAAGCTCACTTCTATGTTTGTAATCAGGTAATGTAATGTAAGAATGTGTAGACTGGTTTCTTTTAGAACTGCAAACTCAGTATTGCTTTCAGGATAAACATGCTGTATAACAAACCATTATAGATAGCGTGCTGTTTTCCAGAGGCACACGATCCCTCCTGTGTGAGCAACGCCACGGACAGAGCCAGCCAGATTATTTTTGTATTGGCTCACTAGTCAGTCTGGGTCTGGCAGGTGCAATGTGATACAAATATGGCTAAATGGTTTTCAGATCCAACTGAGGCCCAGAAGCAGGCTGTGTGTTTTCCCAACCAAGCCTGGCATTGTGCAGAGCCGGCTCAGGTGGGTCTGGGCTATGTTCCCAGAACCAGGAGTGAGGGGAGCACGGTGGGGAGACAGAGTCAGCCTCTCCACAGAGCTTACCCAGGTTCAACAGGGCTCATTGGCCTCAATTCAGGGACAGCCTTCCTGGATGTGCACCAAGTCATGCTTTCATGCATCTGCAAATAAGCCCTCCTGGAGCAGAGAGCATAGGGTAGAGGCTTCTGAGTTGGCTGAAGACCAACCTGGTAGTACATTAATTACCCGCCATTACTGAATGTCCCAGTCCCTTATTCCCTTGGATAATACAGCTGACTATACTTTCAAGTAAAGAGAAGATCTACAGGACAGTAATACTGGCAATCCTTCTGGAAGGATATGAACTGTTAATGGTATGCAAGAGATAATTCCAGGTATAAGGCACACAATGCTAAAAATTCCTAGCATCAAGGACGTTTGTGATGATAGTGGAGCTTTCCAGTGCATCATCTATGTGTGCTTGGAAGCTTTCATAAGAGGACTCTAGGTTACAACAGAATCATTATTTTTAATTTCTTGAGGCAGAAGACAATAAATGCTTAGGCAATACTGGAAAACTGCTGGTTGGTAATAGCGTTATAAACAAGGCTCTGAGCTATCTCCTCTAACTGGACGTGCTTTGACCAAGAGGTTAAACTAGATGGCTTCTTGAGGGTCCCTTAATCCTAGGTGATTTTATAGCCAAAACACAAAAGACTGTTAGCAATGCCTCTGTTCATATATGACGTGTATTCTATGCCTTTCATATCCAGCATAATCTACTGATTACTTGCATCAGCTGCTGTTCTCATGTTTCCAAATAGTGCAGTGCATGTTACCAGCACTTTTTTTCCATATTCTGTCTTTTACTCAGGTGCATCAGTATCATTGGTGTTTAGTTCACATGAAATTTATGTTGTGAGCTTACATAAATCAGCTTCTGATTTTCCCCATTGGCAAACCACATTCTGTAATTCCGATTCAGACTCATAGATGGCATGTGAAAACCCAGGTAACTAATGTGGTGACTTAGTTTGGCAAGAAACAAAGTTTCTCTCTTGGGAAGTGATTGAAGGATGTTTTAAATGGTCCCTAGCAGAAAAAGCAAAATAGTGATTGGTCACAAGTTCTCTGACAGCTGACAGGCAAAAGCAGCGTGCCAGGGTAGACGTGATGTATTTTGAACAGTGATGACATGTTGAGTTAGAACATAAGGCAAATAGAATAACAACAGATTGATTGAGAGGGTGAGTGGAAATACGAAATTTGTGAGAGAGGATGAGTGTTGTAAAGCGGCCTTGATCGCGTGCCTGATATGTTTGATTGCTGTCTCTGCAGGCCTGGTGCCATTAACTTCAGGTAGAAAAAAATAGGCGTAGAAGTTATTCAGCTTTCACTTTTCACCAGTCCTGTAATACTGCAGTAGTAGTGCTAAAAAGTAAAGAACCGAAATGCTTGAAAACGGGAAACTTCCCATATGAAGTGTAGTAGGGTGAGGGAGGGAAGGATTCCTTAATCAGAGACTGAAAAACAAATTAATCCAAAGTCAAGGATTTGCTGTTTGCTTCTAAGCAATCCCATCGGGGTCAAAGCAATGCAATCCGTTAGTGCTTTATATTGCTATGAAACGGAGCTTCCCTCCGGAGTAGGCTTTCCCCTGGATATCTAACAGTTTGCACGACAGCCGTTGTTTGAGCCAGGCTGCAGTTCAAGCCAATAATGATCGTTGTGTTATAATGATGGGGCAGAAGACTCGTGACCTCCAGGCTTAGGATGACTTTGATACCTTAGTGTGAATATTACCAGATTTAGTCAGGTGTTTTCCAAGCACATATCTGCTTTTAGGTAACAAACTTACTTATCTATACATTTCCAGCTTAGACTTACTCTTTTAAGGTATATTCTTTATGCTCAAGGTCAGGTCAAAATTTTGATGGGCCATGACAGGTTGGCATTGATAACACCTCTGCTTTAAATGAAAGGTTTAAGTACGATGCCTTCGTATCCAAAGCCTTCCTGACTGCATAGTACATGAGCAACATCAGTAGCTATTTACAGAAAGTGCATCGGTCAAAATTAAGCAGCGATAATTTTTCAGAGAGAGAAAGTTGGGAACTTACTATACTCTTAAATAAGAGGTTTATATAGAAAAGTTCCACGCTGGTTTTTGTTCCTACGTGGGTCTTTACACAAAACAGTAGTGCTTCTTTAGTATAGTTTCCCACTGATTTGTATTAGGCCGTTTACCTAATGCATTGCAGTCTCTTGGCTATTTTTTTTTTGACAGACCCTGTCATAAGCTGTCATTGCAGAATGCTGTTCTCAATAGCATGCAATTAACATTGGTTATTGCAAGTAGTGAACAAGGTCAGATTTACCTGTCAAAATAGTTCCCTTGTTTTGAAAGCTGTCCAGGAGACCTGAGCGGCCAGTGGCTCTGCAGCCCGCCTGTCTTCTGCCAAGCACTATGTGCCTGATCATCACTGCAGAGATGGCCTCACCTTGCACAGTGTTGGAGGGTATCAGGCCTTACAACCGTATATGGAGTTTTCATAAAGCAGAGACCAGGCCAAACCAACAAAGCTGGAACTGAATTCAAAGAAAAGGTAAAACTAGATGAATAAATTATCATGAATCATTTTTACATGTTGAAAAACACGGCACAGACAAGTACCCTTTCCTTGCCATCAAGTCATAGTATAGAATCAAGAGTCCCAGTTGGTGCTTTGCCTTTACAGGGAGTATCAATGTTAAAATCTCAGGTCTTTGTGTATCTGTGCCCCATCTACAAGAAAGGCCAAAAGGAGGATCTGGGGAACTACAGCGCTGCCAGTCTGACATTGGTGCCAGGGAAGGTCATGGAGCAGATGATCTTACCATTACACACCATATGCAGGACAACCGGTGCTGATCTGCTTGAGGGTAGGGAGGCTCTGCAGAGGGATCTGGACAGGCTGGATCGATGGGCTGAGGCCAGTCATATGGGCTTCAACAAGGCCAAGTCCTGCACTTAGGCCACAGCAACAACCCCAGGTAACACTGCGGGCTTGGGGCTGAGTGGCTGGAAAGCTGCTCAGCAGAAAGGGACCTGGGGGTGTTGATCAACAAACAGCTGAACATGAGCCAGCAGTGTGCCCAGGTGGCCAAGAAGGCCGACAGCATCCTGGCCTGCATCAGGAGTAGTGTGGCCAGCAGGACCAGGGAGGTGATTGTCCCTCTGTACTCAGCACTGGTGAGGCCACACCTCGTGTTCAGTTTTGGGCACTTCAACCCAAGAAAGACACTGAGGTGCTGGAGAGGGTCCAGAGAAGAGCAACTAAGATGATGAAGTCTTACGAGGAGTGGCTGAGGGAAGGGGGGCTAATTAGTCTGAAGAAGAGGAGGCTGAGGGGAGACTTTATCACTCTCTACGAATAATGGAAAGGGTGTTGTAGAGAGGCAGGCGCTGGTCTCTTCTCACAAGTAACTGGTGGGAACAAGTAACAAGAGGGAATGGCCTCAAGCTGCACCAGGGAAGGTTTAAACCGGACATTAGGAACATTTTTTTTCCCCTGAAAGGGTTGTCAGGCAGTGGAACAGGCTGCCCAGGAGGGTGGTTGAGTCACCATCCCTGGATGTGTCTAAAAGCTGTATAGATGTGGTGCTTGGGGATATGGCTTAGTGGTGGACTTGGTAGAGTAGGGTTAATGGGTGGACTCGATAATCTTTTCCAACCTTGATGATTACATGATTTTATGATTCCTGATGGGCTTGGCCTTGGACAGTGGTGGGTCTGCCCTGGAGCTGGCAAGCATTTTGTCCGTCAGCCACAGGGGAAGCTTCTAGCAGCTTCTCACAGAAGTCACACCTGTCACCCCCCCTGCTACCGAAACCTTGCCACACAAGCCATGAGAGAAGCTTGAAAAAGGGCTTGCTTTACCTTGGGTCACTCAGGAATGAAGTGTAATTATTCAGAATAAAATCTGGGCTCTAAATGAAAATGCACCTGACAGACCATCACCCTGAGAGGGAAGAGGGGCAGTAGTGGGGTTTACAGTGAGGAGCTTTCAGCAGAACAGGGATGAGCCGAGAGGTGAGGAAGAGCCATTTAACATGACCTGAATTAGCAGCTATAGATAGCGCTTCCTGCGTGTTTTACATTTTCAAATAAAAAGGATCTTCTTGTTTAATGGTTAATAAAAATGATTAGTGCTCCCAGGGCATGGATCCTGACAGATGCAGAGTGTGCTAGAGGGACCAGCTACAAGACACAAGAGAAGATTAAGCCTTTTTTTTTTCTTTTTTCCCCCTCCGGTGGAGTACATCTCTACCTGAATTTGCAAGCTAATTTGCAATATAATTATATGTTGCTTCTGTCACAGAAGCACAGCACGTGTGATGGCCAGCAGCCTGCCACCACCACTGCCAGCCTGTGCAGCTCAGCAACTCTTCTTCACTGAAGAAAAGCCAACTGCTAAGAGG
>JAAGNO010021574.1:91977-103518 GCA_033439905.1 Ceryle rudis
CCAAGAAAGACACTGAGGTGCTGGAGAGGGTCCAGAGAAGAGCAACTAAGATGATGAAGTCTTATGAGGAGTGGCTGAGGGAAGTGGGGCTAATTAGTCTGAAGAAGAGGAGGCTGAGGGGAGACTTTATCACTCTCTACGAATAATGGAAAGGATATTGTAGAGAGGCAGGCGCTGGTCTCTTCTCACAAGTAACTGGTGACAGAACAATAAGGAATTGCCTCAAGCTGCACCAGGGGAGGTTTAAAATGGATATTAGGAAATTTTTTTTCACTGAATGGATTGTCAGGCATTGGAACAGGCTGCCCAGGGAGGTGGTTGAGTCACCACCCCGGATATGTTTAATAGCCATATAGGTGTGGTGCATGGGGCAATGGCTTAGTGGTGGACTTGGTAGAGTAGGGTTAATGCTTGGACTTGATGATCTTAAAGGTCTTTTCCAACCTAGATGATTCTATGATTATATATATAAATATATATTATGCCTTTCTTGTAGATGGGGCACAGATACACACAGACCTGAGAGAGATAAACAGATATATATATATCGACACAGGGATGTTGTGGTTTTCACAGGAAGGAATCCCTGTTGAAATGACCCAGCTCTGGGTCAGGTTCCAGCAGAGAAACAGTGGTGTCAACTGTGGAAAGCATTTCATACTTAACAAGCGCTTAACACAGAACTTAGTATTATTAATCAAGTTACAGCAAAATCTGCAGTGTGCTATAGTGTACTAGATAGAGCTCATGAAAAATTAATCTGCAAACATTCTTGGGCTCAGCAGAAAAAAATAGCCCAAATCCATGTTTCTCATGAGAAAATTATCTAGTTTCAGATATAAAAAAAAAAAAATAAGGTACCCACTATTGTTAACTAATTCCATGATGACTATGAAACAAATGCTTCAGAGTAATTTCTTACTTATCACATAATGTATAGTAATTGTAATAGTCGTACGAAAAATGTCAATTCACTGTAAACTGAAGTATATTTATTATTATTTTGCTGTTTTCATAACTCCAGAGTATAAATACAGTGAAATGTTTGCTAGGAGATATTGAATATTATAAGAATATCTTGGTTCTGCTTTTGAAAACTGCTAATTAACAAGCATTCTAATTAAGAAAAGGGGAAAAGAAAAAAAAGCAATTAAAATCCAGGCTCTCCATAAATTGTCTTTTTTGGTTTTCAGATAATATGTACCGTTCTGTAGTATAGCAGAGCAATGTAAAAGAAGCTCTAAAAATACACTATACCAGAAACAGATCCTAAAACCTATCTAGGAAATTATAAACATGCAATTAAAATAACAAACCGAGACACTATTTGTGAACTTAGTTATAAAATAGCTGTACAGAGTTTAAACAAACAAAAATCTATGATATTCTTCCTGTTTTGTGGGATATTATTTTTTACTAGTTCAGTTAGCTGACCAAGCTTGCTGATGTCCACTATAACCTGGTATCAGATTCCACAAAGAGAGACTGGATATAGCTTGGCCAAACCAAGAGGAAAATTTGATACAATTAGTGAGAACACTTTTTGACAGGGAATATTTTTAACCTTTTATGGGATCTTTGAGCCATATGAACTGACCTAGATCAAATTAGTGAGACTGGGATATTGCCAGTTGAGAATGGGAAGGAAGTATTCACCGTTATTTATTTATTTATTTATTTTCATTGGCACGGAAGACCAAAAATGTTCCTACCAGTTCTTCATCAATCCCAAGATCTCTAGCAAGAGATAGACTTGAAGGAGGCCATCTCCACAATGGGTTACTCAGTTTTTACACTTTCTGAATTAGGTAAGAAGCCTGGAACTCAGGTAGTGCATCTCCTTAACGTGTTAATCATCACTTGTTTATTTTAGGACGCATTTCCCTCTGAACCTTTCCTTGTAGATGCCGCATTTTCAATAAAACAGCATTATGGGTTGATCTTGTCAGTTCATAAGGTGCCCTACCTAACAACTGTAACTGAGGCTTATTGTCATTCAGATATTAACAGGACAGCAAAAATTAAGTTCTACTGCAAAGGGGTGATTTCCCCAGAGCCTGTAAAATGAGCAATTGCACCGGTGAAGAGCTTTCTAACTCTTCTCTCTTCATTAAAGAGTAAAAACAACTCTTCAATGGCAAGGAAAAAAGCCTTTGAAAAAGTTTGGGGGTGTTCCGATACATATCAGAATAGATTCTTCCCTTTATAAACTGAAATTTTTATAACTCGAGAGAGCTGCTTCTGACCAGGTCCAGTCTGAATCAGTATTTTCTCTAGCTATCCACTTGCTATGCTCCATTCCCTTCATGCACAATTTAACTTGTATTCAGCTCCATCAGTCTCTCCCTACATGATTAGTAACGTGCCTTTTTTTTTTCAGTTCATTGATACCTGTGTCTGTGGCTGTCCCTAGCTTGGTTTTAAGTCTTTTATTTTTATATATACATTTTCAAGTCCACATCTACATGAAAGTTCTGTAGTCACAGAAGGAGGAAATTAAAGGAGGGGGATGCAATGAGGTTATCTGGATTTAAAAAAAAATAAAGGTTGAGAGAATGTCATTGTTTTGTGAGGATAGATAAAAAACCCAGATAAGCTAAGGGTGCAGAGGGGAGAGTGGTTGGTGAGAGACTGAGAGAGCTGGGAAGAAAGAAGCAGATTAAGGAGTCATCAGACAGGAAAATGAGACGCTTTTGAAGTGGAAGTGGAAGCAAAGAAGGCAAGAAACTGAACTGAAAGGGTTAAAGCTGCAGTTAGAGACAGCAAGAAAACTGTGAACAAGGATGAAAAGCAGTTGTGCAAAGGAATTCGAGAGACAACGCTATATTGCAAAATATATCATCAGACAAAAAGGAATTTAATGGACACACAAGAGACTGTTTTATACACCGTGAAAACTTCATTGCTTCCATACTGAGGAATGAAAAGTAAGAGATATGAAGCAAAGGGTTATGTGTAGTTGTTTTAGGGGAGGGAAATGAAAGCACCACAAGATGGTAATAAGCAATTACTGGGAATTTAATTCCACTCTGTGTTTCTTCTACACTTTAAAATGATAAAACACACAAAGGCAAATCAGTGGAGGAGAAAGTCAATTACAGTAGCAAATCAATTAGGGTAAAGAGTCAAACCAATCAAAACTGCAAGGTAACTAATGAAGGACAATTAACAACAATAAGTGAATCCAGTGCTGCTTAGGTTCAAAAATGAAAGGAAGGCACAGAAGTGACATCAAGCTTCAGAGGCTACAGAAGGTGCTCTGTTCGGAGGAAAACTACACTGTGGGCCTGAACAATTTGTATTCAGTGGACACTGACAGCCAACTTCAGGATGTACCAGAATGAGGGGAAAATTACTCGTAAGCTTTTATTTTTCTACTGATATTTAGTATTAATGTAGTAGTAGAGAGTCTAAAGCCCCATTCCGTTTGTCCATTAACAATCTGACGGCTGATTAAAAACCCGCTCAGTTTGCCCTGTTGACATCTGTGGACTTTAGTTCTATCCTTAACCTCTGTACCAGCTGTATTTAAGCTATTTAAGGCTAGATGTACACGCTGGAAGTCACTTCTGCAGATGGAGAATGTACAATACACATGACAAGGCAGCTGTGCACCTAAACTTAACGCATAGCAAACACTCTTCAGGAAGGAGAGTGTCCATGAGCCATTGTCAGTCCTCAAAGTCATCTGATCATTCCTTGACTAATATCTGAATGGAAGGAAAGAACAGCTTAGTTTAAATCTGCCTACGTTGGGTTTTCTATAAACATTTTTAAATTGCAGACCTTTCTTGACATCTGTGAGGAACCACTTTTTGGTAGAAACAAAAAAAAATAAAAGAAAAAGAAAAAGTTTACTGTGGAAGAGCAGAGATTAGTAACCCAAACTGTGCTACTAATGGTGTTGACATCTTTTATAGATTTCCATTCAATCTCAGCTAATACTTGACATTCTTCCTTATACTGAAGCACACTTTATTCTAAATTGTCCCCACAGAGAACAGCTCTGCTTTATGTATTCAGAATTAGATTGGCTAGATGATCTTAATTCAGGAAAGTACTGAATTTATCTGTGGTTCATCTATAATGCACCACAAGGAAAATTCCCCAGCTAGACGAGTAAATTAACTCATAGGTCTGTGTTGTAGTTTGTGTATAGTAATAACTTATCTTTAAGTAGGATTGCAACTGTGTATGGAAAGCATGAATTGAGTCAGAAATAAATGGTAATTTTCAAACACAGGGACAAATTGTGATGCTGGGCTTAGCAAGAGAGGCCAGAGTTTAGCCTATCTGAAGGGCATCCTGCCAGTCATGGGTAAATCAAGGCTTTTACTACTGGTGTAGTGGCTGCTTAGGATGTCCAGGTGTCTTTCTCCCAGCAGACACAGTCAAAAATAGAGACAAGGGTGGTAGACATTGCAAAGGAAATATGTATTTATTTATTTATTTATGTTTAATTGATTTTCCAGTGATACCAACAACTGCGTTCTTGCTTCACAAATCTTTACGTTCTGACACAAAGCTGTTTCGTTAGTTGGTCTGTCCGTATGTCTGGTGTGGAAATAGCTGCTTTTAAGTAGGAACCAGTTATTTTTGCCTCTAATTCAATTTACTTCTCAGAAAGTCAGCTTTTTTGACTGAAGAATGCCCACTTTATCCCTAAGCCCCAAAACAAATCAGTGAAAGCTGTAACCAATAACTATACCCTTATCTTTAAGGTTATAAATCTGTACATAATGCACATTGCAAAGCACGTTCAAGTAGATACTGTGCTGTAATAAGCTTGATAGCTCTGGTCTTTGCAGTTCTTTGTCATGTGCATTGTTTTGGTCTCTCAAAAATGTTTTGCTCTCATGAAGTGGTTACTATTTATTTGGAGTGTTTTACCTGCCTAAAGCAGCCAGCAAACCCTTTTTTTCCTTCAGTACAGAAGTCATGATGTGTTGATGTTGAGTTTATTTTCCCTCGCGGCCCTGCTGAACAGAGTCTGCTGTGGTGGATCAGGACTGTTCTTGATTTTCCTGTCCGCTTACTTAACTAATTAAAATAACAAATCTTCACAGCTGTCTGCTTTGGATTCATCCCTATCACCATAAACTAATTAGAATAATGCAACTGGTTGCTACTCATTAAATATCAACTACACTTTTCATATAATTATAAACCTTAAAAAAAACCCAACCAACCAAACAAAAAAAACCCAACAAACCACAAAATAAACCAGAAACTTGTTCTTCCTTCCTTATCTAATTGTGTTTTCTTAAGATGCCTACATGTTAACTTGCCTTTCCACCTGTGGCTTTTTTTTCTCTGCTGTGTTCTTGCAGTTGTTGTGGTTTTTGTAGCCTCCCACTCCTGCCACTCTTAACTTTTGTCAGAGAAGAGTAAACATCAAAATACTCAGGGTTTCTATTCTGTTGAGTTGGGCACCCTACAGAATGCATGCTTACCCAGAGCTTTTAAGCCAACTTGGTGGACTGGGGAAATTACAATAGGAACTATAACTCAAGAAGACATTTAAGTGCTGGCTTGATTTTGTTTCCCAGTGGTATGTTTATTCACGTGCTTTACTGATTCAAGATTGTAGTTTGTATGTAAAATTACTTCCGAAATGAAAGAGATGGAGTTTTCTTACTATAGAGAGAGAAGAGCTCCCCAAATAGGAAATAATAAACTTGCTTTTATTGGATTTTTTTTGTATCCAAACTAGTAAATGTGTCGCCTAAAAGCCATGGGGATCCTAATGTAACGGATAAGGCAGGCGTACCTGTGCTTTGATGTTCTGTTTATAAAACAGTAGGAATTCAGTGCTACTCTCTATAAAAAAATGAAATCTCCCACCAATCTTACCAGGGATTTTTCCTATACTGTAGCAATATTCTTCTCGGGGAATAATGTTTCTACACACTTCTGAAGCAAGTTTACTCATTTATTTACTGCAAGACCTTCACATTTAATTAGGTCTTTCCTGTCTGTTTTTTCTTTCTTTTTTCTTCTTCCCCAGGAGAAATTTTCTTTACACTGTTCTGTGCTGAACTCTACTTCTGGTTTGGCAGACCTACTTTTAAAGGGCTTCCTTACCTCTTCAACGGCTGACAGATATCTTTCCAGTATGAACAATTAGTACTTTTCTTTGTCCTATTTTTGCCCCTTCGCTGTTTTCCGGTTCCAAAACAGTGTCTGGCCAAAAATGGGCAACAGACCTAAAGGAAAATCCAGGTTCCAATTTGTTGATCCCCAGCATCTGTCTTCAGATCTGAAATTGTTTTAAAAGCCAGAGGAAGAAGACTTATCACAGCTCTGCACAGCAAAAGTGGTGAGAAGGGATCATTTTACTTCCGTCTGAAACATCCTTTGCTGCAGCTGTCTGCATGTAGTAACTGTATACGGGGTTGTTTCATAATATTTTAAAACGCTTCCTCAAGGAAGATACCTTAACATATACGCCAATCGTCCTTCTGAACAAGCATCACTTTCCGAACCGGGTTCTGTGCCTTGTGGTTGCAGTTCTTTGCTCGCAGGCTGGGCAGGTGCTTCTTAAATGACGTGCAGGACGGTGGGTTGGGAACTGCACTTGCAAATGGCCGGTTATACAGCTACCTGCCTGTTCTTTAGCATAAAGACCTTCTTTGTGTTCTTCATTAAGGCAATTGTGCAACGAAATTTGGCATGCGGTGTCCTCTTTGCAGGTATAATTGCATGTTCCTGATTACGTAAACATCCTGCTATTTGACAGCCTTTGTGTTTGTGCAATATTAGAATCCAGCTAGACACAGTTGGAAATGCAAGATAAAAATAGGTATTCTGCCTTTTTCCATTCTAGCATTAAATGTGCGATGAAAGAGCCAAGCGAGTCACAAATGATAAGGAGTATGTTCGAAAGGAGCGCTTCCCAAACTTTCTTGCTTTGTTCTGTATTCTTAAAACCAGCCTCTCGTTTCCTTCCACATTTGTCTTTAGCAGGCTTGTGTTTCCATTCTCTACGCTAAAATGAATGCCAGGCAAAGCCTAAACTCTTCAATTTAGAACACCCTTTTTAAACGTTACCAGTACAAAGGCAGTATATCAAAGGGAAACACAATGAAGCAAGCATTATTATTAATGTTTTCCATGTTGCTTAAATTATAAGAAACAACCAAAAAGCTTTAAATGACTTGCTCTCTTGCATTATGCTGCTGAGCTACAACATTGCTTTGCCTTTTTAAGTTATTTAATTTGAGCTTCCTGACCATTCTTCAGTAAAATATTGGTGAGCAGACATCAAAGTTCACCTTGCTTACTCTTGACTAAATTCAAATGAAGAGAAAAACAATGATTTAAAGCAGCACCTGGGGAAATCAAAGCCTGGTGCTAGCAGGAAACGTGCGCTTTGCTCCACAGTTGCTTTTTGTCAGATGAGATATTGGTAAGCTTCAGTTAAAAGTCTGGTTTACTTATTTTCAGTAGTGAATAGGGCAGAGAAAGCCAGTCCTGAAGAGAAATGCGGAGTTTAAAGGTTTAGTCAAACACCAGGCTAAACTCATTCCTTCACCATAAAAAGTTGCTAAGCTACGCTTTGTTGGATTTGAACTTGAGTTCATCATTGCCTGACAGTTCAATCAAAACCTTTTTTTTTTCCCCTTTGTTGCCAAGCCAGGTGGCAAAATGTCTTCTGTGAAAATTGGACCTCTGATGCAACTCTTGATTTTCCACTGTCAGTAGAGTATTAATTAAATTCTCTGCCCAAATTCAGGCAGTGTTCCTATTTGTGTGCATATGTCTGATCCATCAATATCACAGTTACGTTGGGATGGACCTTCAATTTAATTTTAGAGAGGGATTTAGTATTTGGCATATTTTCCCCGTTTCCATTTGTGCTTTGTAAATTACGGTGTGTTTAATGCTGTCCTTGCTTTGTCAGAAATATTAAAAGGTGTAGGTTTCAGTTCACTTTTCTTGCATGGCCAGCTCATTGATATGTGTAAGCAAGCTAATAAGTTAGTTTTCATGGCCACAAGTCATTCTCAAAGCAATCTGCACATTCAGGACTGAAATCACCACGAAGTGCTTTACCTTGGAGAAAGATAGAGCAGACGTGTCAGAGATAAGTCAACATCTTTCCACATGAGAGGTATTTTACGCGTGCTTGGAGAAGACTGCAATCACTCCCTGTTTCACCGTACAAAACTGAAAACAAAAGTGAGCATGTCACTTGTGGTTTAATTACATTTTCCACATTTTCACTGTGATCTAGAATGACTTTCAGATTGATGGGCAATCTGGGGCAACCTGCAGTTTCCGAAGGACGCTGTAGGGAAGGAGTGAGTGTAGCACTGGCACTGCCATTCGAGTCTTTGTCAGAAATTCACTGTATTTCCCAAGTATTGTCCATGCCCTGTCACGGGAGGCACCTCCTCAGCTATGCCATTCATCATCTACTCCAGTAAAGTAATTGATGTTGGTTCTCCCCCCGCCATCATCGCATGTCTTGATAGACCTTCAAAAAGCAGAAAGTCCCCGATTGAAACGCTACATAGGCAAGAGGGAGGAAATTAGTGATATCAGTATTTGTACATCATTATGAGTAGTTACTCTGTGTCGTACGTCCCATGTGGCTTCATTTGAGAAGGTACATTTTTATATCTCATGAATAGTTCAAGGGATAATGTAACAAATAATTTAAGAAATAGCAAGTGTGTCTCAGGAGCTGACTTCAAATTTGAGAGGTTCGGCAATTTCAACAGTATCAAGCTTGTGTTACAGGTTGCTTCAAAGAGCTTTTAAATAACGTGAGCAAAAGCTGGGTTTTGCTTTTTTTTGTTCCAATTTGCTTCTCAAAGGCATTCCTCTCTACTTGCTTTCTGTTTATTTTTCTAAAGACTTTTACTCTGTATTAAGATGCTCATGAAGGGAGGGGAAAAAAAAAAAGGGAAGGAGGAAATACTTCTTTAGATAACAGTTCATGACAAATTATGCACCAAGGCACTGATTTGCTTTCTTCACCACTGCCGCTAAGTCCGGATGATAGACAGTTGGGAACATTCTTAGCATCTTCTGCTGTCTCTTATTTGTAGTAAGAAGCTGCAGACAATGCCAGATCTCTTCAGCCTTCTCATGAAGGCTGTGATTCATACAAGCACCTTTTTTATCAACAACCCTTTGTGGGTTTTTTTCTCTTTTTCTGTTGAAGGCACTGCTATTGCTAAAAAAAAATATAATTCCATATACAAAGGTGAAAACCTTCATCCAGACCGTATACAAATCAGTGCTGTCACTTGAATACAGGACTTGAAGATGAAAAAGGCACTTTAATTGTGTGTTAATTCTGCTACCTTGAGCTGAGACTTCAGAATGAATCCGGAAGCAACCCTAAAGAGCTAGATCCTTTTACCTTTTCTTTAAATGATCAACGTGCCAATGAATAACTGCCATAGAGAAGACACAGAACGCTCAAGTTCGCCGAAATACTTCTCATGTTCTGTGCCTTCTGAAATACAGGTTTAAAATAATTAAACGGTAACTTTGAGCTTAGAATCAATTTTGGATGCAAATCACATTAAAATCAGTTGAGTTTTTCCTTGATCCAGTGCTGTAGTATCTCCATCACTCTTATTTATTTATTTATTTTTATTTTACTGCAAACACCTCTGACGTCATTTGCCCTCTCAAAGGTCTGTGCTGGGGGAAGGGTGTGCAGGCTAAACAAAACGACACCATCAGTGAGGCAATTCTTTAGAACAGTTATTTTCAATGCTACAGAAACTTACGTGTTTGCCTTTGTCTACTGTGGTAATTTGCCACTTCAAATGGAAGATGATATCTAGAGGTAGATAATTACGTCATTAAAATAATTTCTCTACGCAGTGCAGGGAATGGATTTCATGGGGAAACTGGGGTACCTTCAGGCACTGGGGACGACAGGGTACTCTGGAGTGTAAAGATTCTCTATCTGATTATCCCCGAGCTCTTCTTGAGACCGTCCCTGGGATGTCCCATGGGTTACGACAACTCTTATGACTGGCAGTGCTTCAGATCAATACATGATTTCCCAAACACAATATTTGTTTAAGACTTGATAGGAGCAGCACTACCCAGAGCGCCGTCTTTTACCATCCGGGATTTCTGAATGGTAGCATTTTACATTCTCTGTAACTAATTTTAGAGAAGATGTTGACAGTATATCACATTTTTTGATTAATAGATATATTTCTTAAAACAGGCAAATAGTTTCTTTCTAAGCCTTAATATCCTACTCTAAAGTTACTGCTCCAGGAATTACATCAATAACACATCAATGGCAGTGCACTTCTACATCCTATAGGTGTGTGTCAGGAAAAATCGAGGCCTTTTGCAAACTATTTTGGTTTTGTTTTTATTTTTTTCCATAACTGACCTTCCAATTTTTTTATTCTTTTCATTAAATAAGTTTTGTCTGAGGCATGCAGCCCTGTACAAAGTCCCATTGTGAGGATGTTCTCCCTGTAGGTTTGTGCTGTAGCAGAAGAAACAGAAGGGATGAGATGGAATTGAGCAAGTAGCTTTAAAAACTGAGTTTTATATAGAAAGCCAAGGTGCCTAAGGTAGGTGAACCTAATACCTGGGTTCATGTACTGTCCACGGAAAGACACACACACAGCCTCAGGGACAGTTCCACGGTGACTGAGTCAGTTGTATGGTTCATTTTCCCTGGGCCGTGTTGCTGTGTGAACACATTGTTGACACGAGGGAGATGACAGAAAAGGAGCAGTGAGAAATGTGTTGTGTCACATGTCTCTGTGTTTCTCTGGAAAAGGGGTTCAAGCACCACCTTCTACTGATTCTATTGAAAGCTCTTTCTGACGGATGCCAGGCCTAAAGTCTTCTCTGTATGTCCCCAAAGGGAGAACCAATGGGCTGCTGGGACATAATTACTTACCTACTGTTCCTAAATTGTTAGCAAATCATGCAATTGTTCATTTCCACCAGATGACAAAAAAAAAAAGGAAGAGAAACCTTGTTGTCTGATACTAGCAACTCTTATTACAATGCTCGATTATGAGTCACGATTACAGAAAAATTCATAGCAAACCAGGGTTTTTTTCACAGCTCCAAAGGCTCGGTACTCACTGCTTTGTAGACAAACACTGAATATTCCTGCTTGCTAAGGTTATTTCCATTTTTCTGCTCAATTTATATAAATATTTTATATCTGCTATTGCAAATGTATTCTTGGTTTTCTCTCACAATTCCAGTGATTTGACATGTAGGAACATATTCAATATTGAAAACTTAGAGCTCTAATCCTGCAGTTCTAATGCACAGAGTTTCACAAGACATTTTTGCAGTGGGCATGGAATTGTGGGGTGATCATGAAACTAACTGGCAAGATCTGTGAGAAGTATGAAGTTCTTATACTCCGATCATTGCAAGAAAAGAAGGAAAAAAAAAAAAAAGCTTTGTGGCCGTGCAACAGAAACTTCAGTCAGAATCTTGAGGTGAAATTTCTTGAGGTGAAATTTCTTGAGGTGAAATTTCTTGAGGTGAAATTT
Organism: Ceryle rudis; assembly: GCA_033439905.1. Taxonomy (NCBI): domain Eukaryota; kingdom Metazoa; phylum Chordata; class Aves; order Coraciiformes; family Cerylidae; genus Ceryle; species Ceryle rudis. The sequence goes on from JAAGNO010021574.1 coordinate 103,488, forward strand.
CTTGAGGTGAAATTTCTTGAGGTGAAATTTC
>JAAGNO010021574.1:103618-137468 GCA_033439905.1 Ceryle rudis
TTGAGGTGAAATTATCCTACCTACCTTTTGTCAAAGGGAGCAAATCAAAAGATACCAGATGTCTCCAATTAATAAAGCTAGGTTTTATTAGGGGGGGAAAAAATAAAATAAAAAAACTGTACGAGGTAACTAAAAGAGGGTAATTAAAAAGAGAAAATCCAGGTATTTTGCTCTAGAGATGAAATAAGTCTTAAAAAAGAATGTGTCCTTTCCCTGTTGTGTCATAGCAGGTCAGATCCTTTCTCCAGACCAGTTTTCTAGCCAAGCAACCTTCTGAGGCTTTGAATCGCTTCAGGCAATTTTTACCATGAACAAAGGTAAGCAATGTAGTAGTTAAAAATACAAAAGAAACGTTTCTTGGCCTACATAGAATAATAGAATATACACAATGGGTAGCTAGTAGGTGGCAGTAATTTGCTCACTGCTTTTCATGGGGTCTTTGTTGCCGTGCAGTTGTCACGCAAGGAATGGTCAATCTCCATGGCTTCCTACAGGGGGTTGATCTTCCGTGTCAATACATTGCCATCCTTCAACTGGTTTTTTTCTGCTTTTTCATGAGCGTCTTTCTGAGATATGCCACCATCTCAGCAACGTAATCTCTGTCTGAAGTTGTACCTTTCTGATCTTTCATGGCTCTTTGTCCACATACTTTCTAACAGCCAGTTCCTCAGAACTTTGATCCAAGATTATGCCAGTTGTGTGTTCCTCGCACACCTGCAAGGAAGGCTACGGCTTCCTGAATGCTAATAAAGCCTCTTTCCATTGCTTCTCAGGAATGTTTTGGCATGTTTCTGGCTTTCCTCAGAGCAATCCCATTCTGCCCCATCACTGCAAGTCACCTGGCTCATCCTTGCCTGGCTTTTTCCACAGTGTTCACATGCTGCTCTCAGGAGAGACAAAGTCTCTCCTCCCTCTGGAAGTTGCTCCCTGACCCAGTGTTCAAAGCACACATGCAGCCTTGCTCTCTACTGCCTAGCTGTACCTTTTTCTATATTAAACTGGTACATGCAGTATTTGCCATTAACTCTGAACAAATGAATCAAGCAGTTCTGCAGTCTGCCAGAGGTAATAAGATTTTAGACTGAGCTATCTGTAAATAGATCTTCAAGTTAGATACACGCTCTGGCTCCTTGATGTTGCGCTGCCAGGCACCCCAGCAGCCATCCAGTAGGAGGTTGTATTACAGTTACATACAAAATGACTTCATCATCAGGGTTTTTTTCCATGGCTGTTGAGATCTTTGAGCAAATCAGTAGGGAGCAGAGACCCTGTTGGCAGTTCTGATTCACAGGCTGTAAGGCTGTAGGAAGAGGAATGCTGAAATCTCCACTAGCAAAAAGAAAAAGAAAAAAAAAGATGTTGTAAGGTAAAAATAAGATATCTCAGTGACCTTGCATAGAAAAGAATATATTTTTCTTGCTAGTGTCGAGAACAGGTGTACCTGAAAACAAATTTTTCCTTCTGAGTGGAAAATCGTAGGCAGGGACATTCTGGCAAAGAAAACCTTAAGCCTTCACTGGCAAAAAATGGATGCGAAAAGTGTTGTCTCTTGTTAACTGTAATGAGATACAGACAAAGATGTTGAACCGAGGGGGCATTTATTAACAAGCAGGTTTGGGGCCTACCAGGAGCACGCTGCTGGGAACATGTTCCACAGTTGGCCATGCATCTGATGATTTTCCAAAGGATCATACTATTCAGTGCTGGAGAGATCAAAACTCAGCAAAGAAATTTCTGGGCTTGTAGCTTTAGGTTTGGCAAATAGATTAAGGGACAATAGATATCTCGTTTACCTGGCCTTTAAGGTAGATTAGTCTATAGGACTTTAAAATAAACAAATAAAACGTTAATCTAGAGGCTCATCTTTTAGGTGAGTTTTCTAAGAGAGGATATCAAGGAAGAAGTTTTTTGTAGCTCGCTACTTGGCATATTCAGCAGAAGCCAGTAAGAAGAGACAAGTGTTCCACACTTAGTCAGGGAAATATCAGTGGTCTGGTTAATAATTAAGTCAGTTCCTTTCATTCTAACCTTTTCAGTTTTTCTGGAGTGGGGAAATAACTTTTCAACTGCTTTTGCTTTCTAATAATGCAGCTCCCGTGGCATTGTTTGATGGGTTTCATTCATGTGTGTTGAAATTTCCTGGAGAGAAGTCTACGCGTTCAAAAATAATCTCTCCCTGCCTCCAGGTTTTTCTGGTTATTTGACTTTTCCTGTAGTTGCAAAGGCTTTTGATAATAGAGCTGGCTGAATAGCTTCAGGGGGGAAAAAAAAAAAAAAAAGTTTCATATAAAAATGCCATTTCGTTGGGCCCCAAATGTTTCATTCATAATGTCCCTGGTCCGCGTGCTTGCCAAACCCAAGACAGGGTTTTGCCAGGTAAATGGCAAAAAAAGAATGCCTGGATTCCTGACAGGTTGTCCTAGGGGGGCATGGATGTATGGAGCTGCCAGGGCTTCAGATTTTGGTCAGTCTTCTGCTGGTGGAGCCCAAGAGCCAGTGTTTCCTGTTGCTCCTCAGTGAAACTGTCATCTTTGCTCTGGTCATGAAAGCTGACAGGAACATCAATATCACTAAGTGGTTGCAAGGTCTGGGGAATTTAGCACATGTTACTTTTAGGTCTGATTTGGACTGTAACTTAGAAGAGTAAATCACAATCAGCCATGAATGGAAACTTTGCTTTCCAGCCAGCTCTTTTGTAGCCTTCACCTGATGCTAATGAGGAAAATTGGAGCCTCTTGTGCTGGAGGCATTTATGAACACTTTGGTGTGATTTTCTATAAGGCCAGATCAAGTCTTATCACTGTTAATACATTTAAGACTTAATGAAAACAGATACTAAAGCTTGTGACTGGTATCCACCAAAACAAATTCACAGAAAAAAATGATGACCGGAAGACTCAACTCAATCATGGTAATATACAGAGATCGATGCGGTGAAAATTATGCATTTCCTCTATGCTATCTGAGTACAGACCTTCAAGCTTTTCCCACTTCCAGGTTTTCACTGTCTAAACTCCGCTGTCCAGTTCAGCGACCGGTTGTACAAACTAGAATGGGGATCACAGTGTGGCTGGTCTTTTACAGTTGATATGGCAAGAATTAGACATACTGCCTTTTCCAAGCAGAGTAAGGTGGGATTTCTTCCCCTAGGGCAAAGAAAAAAAGAAAAATTAAAAAAAAACCCCTGTTTCAGTGCTGAACAGCTTATGTTCTTCCTGTCCCAAACAGGCGTGAGTTTTTATCTTGCATTTATATTCTTAATTTGCCCATAATTGCTTTCAGGCATCACATCTGAGGCCAGCCTTCATTAATATGTTAATTGTGCAGTCCCTCCCAGTGGATTTTTCCAAAGCTAAGAGTAAACAGAAAGGTTTATTCCTCCACCCTTCCCCCAAGCCCTCTAAACAGAAAAATATTATTTAGATGAGATACTGACTAGGCTTGGATCTCCATGATGATGGAGTGCATTTATTTTATGTTTCTGCATCTTCCCAAACTAGCTAATAAGAATCCCTCTATCGGAACAGATCAGAGGCTCATCGGATCACGAAGCTGCATTTTTTTTATTCTATTTTTTTTTTTTAGGTGCAGTCTAGAATACTATACACATTTACCCCAGCCTCTTCCACATGGATATGCTAAATGGCTATAAAAAAAAAAAAAGCTGACATTATCAAAGTACTGCGGGGAATTACCCACACACTTGCTGTTAATTAATGTGAGATGTGCAGAGGATTTGCCCGCACTGCTCTGAAAAATCTCTGCTAAAACATTTTAATGGTGAGTATTTTCAGGGAATGAAAAGTAGAAGGTGCCCTGTAAAGCAGGCTCCTTAACTGTTTATCGCCTCTCTCAGCTCTTCAGTTGGATTTATAGAAAGGTCATTTACAGAAAAATCTTAGAGTGTGTTTTAGAGGTCTCCTGAAGACAGCCCTCAAAGCTTTCCAGATAGAAAGGATGGAGGGTAGCATGAATTTAATTTTTTTTTTCAAATAATTTAAATTATTTGCTGGAATTAGGGCTCTACTACCAACCTCTCCTCCTCTGTTCGGACTGATGATAAACTGCAAGGAAAGGCCAGAAGCAGCAAATAGCAAAAATAATTCACTGCCTATTCCTTTATTTCTCTCTTCCTTTTATCCTGCCACGGGTGGGGGCAGCTTGTGAAATTACTGTAGGTTGGCTGACTGAGTAGGGGTGTTAACTGTCAGCTATAATTGATGTGCTAAAGGCTTCCTGAGAAAAGTTTGTGCTTCTGTATCCATTGATATCCTTCTCATCTTTTCTGTAAAGATTAACCCTTTTGGTTCCCCCTGCTGCTGGCCATCACGTGTCCCGGGTCTCTCAGTCCTGTCCATAGTCTGTAACTGTCCTCTTCAGCGGCATTCTGCTTTGGCCAGAGGCTTGAGCAAGCCTCTGACGTATTCATTTTACAGGTCCAGAAAGCAGAAACTAAATCAGACCAAGAGGGATGCTGGCTGTTTTAGTACTCCTTCCAGAAAAGATTAAGGTGCACATGTGAGCAGGAAAACAAGTGTGCAGATGTTTGCAACAGATACAGAATCATAGAATGCCGTGGGTTGGAAGGGACCTCCGGAGATCATCTCATCCCACGCCCCTGCACTCAGCAGGGCCATCCTCAACTAGATCAGGTTGCTCAGAATCCCATCAAGCCTGACCTTGAATGTCTCCAGGGATGGCACCTCCGCCATGTCCCTGGGCAACCTGTTCCAATGTTTTACCACCCTCATAGTAAAGAACTTGTCCCTAACATCCAATCTAAGTCTCCCTTTCTCTAGCTTAAAGCCATTGCCCCTCATCCTTTCACTACGTGCCCTTGGAAACAGGCCCTCTCCAGCCTTCCTGTACGCCCCCTTCAGTTACTGGTAGGCTGCAATAAGGTTTCCCCGGAGCCTTTTCTTCTCCAGGCTGAACAACTCAAACTGTCTCATCCTATCCGCACAGGAGAGGTCCTCCAGCCCTCTGATCATTTTTTGTGGCCCTCCTCTTTTCCTTCCATTGAAATATAATTTCAGATGTACCTTCATTCCTAGTCCTTAGCTGTTCACGCTTATATTGCTCATCCTTGCATGTTACATGGATGGAAGGATGAATGGTCGTAACAGGCATATGAGAAAATAATTCTGGCAGCCATAGAGCTAACAAAGCAGTGCCTGTCTCTCTGTTCATTCCCTAAGCTCTTGCAAACTCACCAAGTCCATCAGATTGTTTCTTACAAGTCAGGATTCATTCCGCAGCTGAACTTGTCACTTGGGTACCTCATCTTTCCTTCTCCAAAACTTGCTGACTTGTGCCCTCAGTCAGTCCAGCTTTTTGGATCCGTATGCTTTTCGCCCCGCACATGATGCGTATCCGCTCCTTACACAGAATGGCATGTGCACTCAGTGTGACTGTGCTGCCTGACTCTCTATTTCAGGCACTGTCAATGAGCTGCGGTGCCTTTATTTTTCATCTAAATATTTCTCTTGCTTCTGGTTACCTGGATCTTTCGCGTATCTGTATTATCTCCTTTCCAGTCCGTGTGCCCATTTGCAGAGTATTGATAAATATTGATTTTTGTCCTGTGAGTAAATTGTACTCAGATGACAGCAATTGCTCCTAGGGGATGTGTGAAGGATTTTTGTGGAAAGCACCAGAGGACCACTGAGAGGTATTTTTCATAGCTCTGAAGACTTTCATATCGGTTTGCTGAAGATAAACCAGATAAGAGAGTGCTCTAGACTCCATTAACAGGGACTTGGGGACTTTACATCAGTGTGGTGGTACTTCTGTAAGCTGGCATGGCACTTCCAGGGGTGTGTTTAGTCTGCAGCTAAATCTTTGTTTGAGGTAGTATTTAATTCTCTATTCTTCCCCCATCTCTAACTATCTTCTATAAATTACCTTCCAGGACCCTGAGTGTTTCTTTCATCAAAGCTTTATGGAACAGATCTATTTCTGTTTCAATCTACCCTTTGCACAGAGTAATAACTTTGCTTTTGGTAGTGGGGAAATGAGCATAACTCTTCATTTTCTTATGAATGCATCTAATGCTGAATCCATTTTTAGTCATTTTCCTAGTAAAGCTGAGTTTACTATGTTCCTTGTGCTTACATTTTCAAGCATACTGACTGACACACTGGTACCCGTTTATAGTAAACAGAGGTCAAGTTGCACAGAAGATCTCAAACACAGTGTCTGTGAAACCTGTCAGGCAAGGTAGTCATTTCCACGAGAAGCTATTGAATTCCCAGCTTTCCCATACTATGCCATGTAACTGGCCCAATTTAACAGTTTGTGTGGCTGGCATCAGTGAAAGTATCTCTTTGCGTGGTTTCCGGCACTGTCCATCTATGTCATGTTTAGGAGTTCATCTGCAAAAGAGCTATTAAAATAGAAAGATTATAAATACATGTTAGGTTTGAGAACAAGGGGGTTCTGTAGCTAATGCTGCACTGCCCTACTTTGTGACTAAATGCCATGGTCAAGGTTCATGTGCCCCTTGCTTCACAGTACACTGATCAGAGCTCAAAGAAAGGACTGTCACGCTCTGACACAGACAAGGCAATAATAGCTTCAAAGGAATCTCAATTTCTTAATCTCTATTCAGTGCGTTAATCTTCTTCATTTTTAAAGAAAACAATTTAAAACAGTCTGGAAGGCATGTAAAAAGTATTTTAAATCGGTGATATTTATAGCTGCTTCATTTTTTTTTTGAAGTCCCTATTCTTAATAACCAATAACAGCAATTCAGTAGCAATCTAGTTCCTGCCAGTAACCTTCTCCTAGGAAAAAGGATTTCAGTAAGCTTTATCACTCAGCGTAGCCAACAGAAGCATTTGATACTAAGAGCAGTGGAACTAGAAATCCACTTCAGATGTCCTTCAAACAGCTAGATGAGGAATTCAAGGGGATGTGGAATAGGAAGCTCAGAAAATGGAGCTTGACTTTGATACTTACTTGGTGTGATAGAGTAATTTACTCTCCATAAAGATCTTACTGTATAAGAAAAGGAAGAAAAAGGAAGCAGTAATGTGTCACCTTATCTAAATAAGGTACCTGTCATTCCTGAAATTCTGTTTAAACTATGATGGATGTTCTTATTCAACGAGGGAGTTTTTTCCCCCTACAGTGAAAGCCAATCCTTTCAAACAGAAAAGGACTATGATGAGACCGAATTTCCTGCTTGTGGATGAGACTGAAACAATGCAGAAATAGCTGCAGAGCAGATGCCCTGGGATTCCCTTCTGACTACTTGCAATGTGTATAGCCGTAGATGAGGACAGTGATTTGAATAGAAAACCGGTTGTGCCAGTCGTCGTGCCAGAAACATCTGTATTATTTGAAGTGATAACACGCTCTCATGATGTGTTGTGTTTATTTCCTAAGACAATATTTTATTTTCAGCTAATTTTGATTGACTAGTCTCTCATTCCAGAAAGTAATCTTTTTGCTACTTGTCCGTGGTTCTGATGTCAATGGTTTGCTAAAAAGACCTTAGCTGGAAATGACCTGGGGTATTTACTCTCTTCATTTTTTCCTGCCCACTCCGCCTCTCCACCCCCCCCCGCCCCCTAAACAAAGGCTTTTTTCTATAGCTTCTTTTATAATACTGTTTTTAAAACAATTAATCTGGCCAGTTTATTGACCTATTCCTCAGTAATCCAGAAGATAATTCTCCAAGATGTGTGGTGAGCCTCTGCAGCATTAAAATCGTGTACTACACTATACATGCTATACAGTAAATTCGGTGCTGTCTACCCTAGACTAACATAAGTAGGTATTGTAGCAATAAAAAAAAAGCTTGTGCTAAAGCAGTGTCATTAAAAACTACTTCGGCACGGCAAACGACGCAAATTGGGACACAATTTGCATAAAGCAAACGGGGCCACCCTGAGAAGGCTGGATGTTACAGTGGGATGCCTGGATGTTTTGGGAAGATGGGGGGAAATAGGAATGAATACTGACTGCCTGTGTCACAAATTGCTATTCTCTCCTGTGTTGTTTGTAACCTCAGCTGGCAAGCCAGCAAGTATCCCAGCCATTGTAACGCTCAAATAACTGAAAATCCATAACTCATTAGATACGTTAAGTCACTGAAGCCAGGAGGGATGCTCCCATGCACACTACTAGCTGATCAGCCTGTCATCATTCTAGAAAATAAAATCTTTCAAACAGCTGTAGGTTTTCCTTCTTTGATGCTTGGAGAGGTTTGTGCTACAGATATCCTTCGGAGCGGGGAGTTTTAGGAATGGTGAGCTAGAAGATGACTATATATTCATGCACAAAAGGCTATTTGATGATCTTTGCGTATTCTTTTGTCCAAAGTAGAGTACTGTACCTACAGTGAGATGGTGTTACTTATAGGAAATAAAAATGAGCAAGGGTTTAGGCAACTCGTTTCTTGCAGCCCCCCCACTGGAACCACAGGCTTCATATGAAAATGAATGAGTTGCATTTATAGAAAGCTTATTGAAAGACTTTCCTAAATTGCTTTACTCTGCCTACTACCTGCTGTTGCTCTCAGGAGCCAGTTATGTTCTAGGGACACAGCAGGGTTTTGCAGGCTTGCCTAGAAGTCCTGAACCCTGCTCTGACTGAAAATACTGCAGAAGCAAGTACATTTGCACCTCTTTGTTGTGCTGTTTCATTGTTTACGTGGTATTTTCGTCAAAGAGTGTGCTGCTCATTAAGCATGGGAGAACCTGACAGATGTGAGCGGGAACACTTGCCATCAAATTTAGCCCAAGTCTACCTGACATCTCAGCAGGGGAAGTGGAGACTTGTGATTCTGAAATAGGTGGTTTGCAGTCTCTAATTTCAAGCGTACAGCAGTGAAAAGAGCCGTTCCTGCCCAATGCAGTTCATACCATCAGGTATTGTATGTTTTGAATCACAGACCTGTACTTCTTGAACCCTTTTCTCTAAAGTTGTTTTCTTTGCTTACTGGCATAAGTGTTCTGTGTTTGGTGACACTAGATTATGACATTTTGATGTTCAGTTAGAAATCCAAAATAGCAGTTAGGGAATTATAAATTGCAGAAATCTTGCCATGTAACTATTAATTATGTTCTTTATTGTCTCAGCTAGTAAATGATTATACAAAAATGTCTCCAATATAACATGCAAAACCTTGTTATAATTAGGGTATTCCTGAGATGTCAGTCCCTGCTCAATGGAACTGACTTATCTGCAGAGCCTGCTGAAGATGACAACGTTTCAAAGTGAGGAACAGTGCTCTAGAGAAATAGAAGTGTGTGTGATTATAACCTGGAGTTTTAGATATTGACTTGAGCTCTGGGAGATGTTGAAATTCTTGCTTGATCCAGGGCATAATGTGTCATCCTGGATTGCTGCAAGTCAAGCAGTCTTATTCATAGTACCTCTTGTGAAGAGATTTATGAAAGTGAAAATATTTTGGCTTTGATGGAATAGGATATTTCAGCAAAAGCTTTCTGAATGTGTCATGGAATGGTACCTTGGGCGTACCGATTGCTTTGTAGCCACAGTGCTTCACAACACCTATAGGCAAATGAAATCTCTCCTTTCAGTCCTGTTTTGTACACTGAAAATATTCTAGCATTAGTCTGCACCTAACCTACCCTGATGCTAATGCTATGTTTGACAACACCGCAAAAGTCAAAGATGCAAAGTAAAACTCGCAAGTAACGCTGGATGCAAAGGTGAAGCCCCTTGAGGAGCAGCTGCATGTTGACGTGCTCTCAGAATTGTTTTCAAGAGGGAATAAAATAGGATAGTAGAGAAGGCTTAGGAAACCCCTAGGAAACGCAGCCTGCTTTCCAGCCTTGTGCCAGGATCCAGATACCACTAGTTTAGGCTACATATTCCAGAATAAAAAGCACTGAAAGGTACATTACGCAGATACTGAGTTCTCATCATCAGTTTCATTCTACGGGTTACCCGTTGTTCTACATGACTTGCTAACAAGTTGTTAGAAGTCTAGCCTGGTCTCTGGTACTGAACTCCCACCAGTGGCTGTGGGAGCACATCTTCTTCGGCTTCCTCCCGTAGGAATCCTGATCTTTAGCTCCACAATGAAGCTTGCTTTTTCAATTGCAGACGCTGTAGCCGTACGCTACAGTGCAATATGCACCTATTATAAAACAGTTAGTAAAAATACAAGTAGACATATAGAGAGTTCAGTCTGTGACACAGCCAGATCTCATGTTTGTAAGTGCAGCTCTGAATTTCATCAAGATCTCTGACTGTAGCATGATGGACACACAAAGAAGTAAACAGGGCGGGGGGGAGGGGGAGGAAAAAAAAGAGTTTGCCTTTCAAATAAGATCTCCTAACCACCTTTTTAGCAAAACTAGCTGGGAAATCAAAAAAGAAGCAGATTGAGAGGCACTTTTTCAGTCATCTTGAAATGCCATTTTACCCTTGTAATTTACTGCACAGATTTTAAATTAATAGTTTGCTAAAAACCGAAAAGATGTTAAGAAGCGAAATGAATTCATTGTGCTCTCAATAGGAATTGGAGAATAGAGGTCATTCAGATTACTTTGAAACGGTCTGTATCTCTCGGTGATGATGACAATAAGGCCAATGAAATAATGGAAACTGGGAAACAACAGTTGGAAAGCTCTGAAATGAAGTTTTTACAGGGGCCATGCTTTTCCAAGGGGTCAGTTATCAAGGCTATTGGGAATGTTTTCTGAGTTGCGTTGGGATATAGAGGAAGTAGTTAGGCTTGTAATAAATAAACAGTTGAAGGTAGCATATTGTGTGTCACCAGGTCTTAACCAGAGACCTACACTGGATGCAGCACTGGGTGATTTGAACTGCTCGTGTTCTGATTGTTAACGCTCACTTCAATGTCAGATCTTAGAATGCTTTAAAGCTTAAAGCAGGAGAGAGAAAAGATTTCTGTATTTGTATTTTAAGGTTCTCTGGTAAGAGTAATGTTGTTGCTGGCTACTTTTTCCAGAATTTATAGGTTGCAAAAGTAGCATGCATATACGGTACAAATTACTCTTCAATTACCTCAAGAAAGTACTCTTTATGTGTGAATTAGGAGTCCTTTAATTGAATCAAGAAGGTCTGGTGATAATTTCAGATGTATGATTTGACTAACATTCCTTAAATACTTGAATTACTTGCTTAGGGAAATTGAAATTATCTTAAACATTTCAAAAGGTTACGTTGTGAATCTTACAGAAGATTTACACTGAGCGAGTAGAGCCAAGTATTGGAGGAAACCATTCAGAAGAGCTGGATTTACTTCTAAAGGCTCTCTTCTGTCCTGTAACATTTTTGAGCAAATGAATAGGCTCTGGATGAATTCAAGTCAAGTGATTGGGATGCTTTTCTCTCATTTTAACTCCTAATTGGATGTTATCCTCATCGTCACTATTAAAAAAAAAAAAATAGGAGGAGGAAAGGGGAGAGGAGGAGTAGAAAGAACAAATTTTAGAACAGAGAAGAAGAGGAAGAGGTCCTAGCAAAGAAAAAAATAAATGAAAAAGGAAACTGAAAATCATCTAAAACTTAGGAACCAGTTAAAAAAGAAAGATTACAGCAACACTTAAAACAAATCCAGGTACATAAATTATACCGCCAAACTGACCAAGGCTGTCAACCTGAAGTAAATTACTTACTTGTGGCCAAGAACAAAGGTCAAACAGATTTAGGGACTCAAAAGGTTATCTACTGAAGCAGGAGCTGTTATCAAGACTCCTTGAGCATTCAGAAGTTTTATTTATATAAAAAAAATACAAATATTTCTATTTCTTCCTTGTATTACATGAAATCGTCTCCTTCTACTCTGTCCTTGGGAAAATCGGATTTTATTAGTGCTGTCCTGCACAAAGGTCTTTCTTATTTCTCTGGCTGTGCTGTGTAGTGCTTTCTCCATTCTTCAAAATGTAATGTAAATGTGAGGCTATTAGTGAGAGATTAGAGCGTACAGCTCAGAGTCTTTCATGTAACAAGTAGGATAACAAACCCTTAAGGAAAAAACGTGCAAGGAAGAGGAGTTCTGTCTCCCTTTATGGTAACACAAATCTATAGCAGCTGGTCTGAAGTAGACTGTGCAAGGGAAGTTGCAGGCTTCTTATAAGGCTTGAAATTCTCTCTTCCTCATGGTGAAAAAAAGAAGATGATCAGAACCCCAACAATGCACATATGTATCAAAAGCTGCCAGGCTTTTCCAAGTTAGTCCCACATTGCTGCTTTCCCTTGGTATTTTCTAATGTATCTGCTTTTCAGATGTCATTTTAGTTTGCATCTTGGAAGTTCAGAATCTTTCACAGGTGGAAAAGAAGCATCTCCTAACTTTTTACAGGCATGTCTTTGATCAGTAGTCATCTCAGTGAAACTGCTGTGGTAACAGAGCTGCTTCACCTCTTTTTCTGCAGTCACTTGTGTATCAGTGGTCACATGGCTGCAAGGTTGGTGTACCAAGATGTATGCGTGTTGCTTTTTCTAAGGCATTTCTAGAAATTTCAAGACCGCTGTACTTGCCTCGGTGGCTCTCTAGCTGAGCAAAACACCTACTTCTTGAGTACAAAATTCTAAACTTGCCATAAACGGATTCTCCCATCTGACAGCTCTGGTTCTGAAGGTGATGCTCTCATAGTTACATCACACAGAGATCCACCATTGATTGTCCACGTTTTTAAAAGCATTTTTCAGTAATTTTTAACTTTTTTTTCTGTAGGCTGAAGAACTGTGTATGTCCTGAGTTTAAGATAACCTTTAAAATCATGTTCTCTTGCTAGTATCTTACATTCTTGACAGTAAAATTATGATATGTTGTCTGCCTATATCTCCGCGGCCATGTCATGTCTTAGAAATAGAGATCTTTATATCTGAAATTAAACTTTCATCTAATAAAGTTCATCTCTTCTCTAATAATGTTGTAATAATAGACATTGGATCTGCTAATTTGGAACCAGAATTCAACTTGTATTCTAGTATATAAACTCCATATAAAATCTGTATTATTTTGGTGGGTTTTCAAGCTGAAGTGTCCTCAACTGTATTTTAAAGGACAATATTGGACACTACTCATAATTCTTGTTCTCAGTTTTGGTTTTGTATGTTCATCAGAAGTCAACACTAAGGTTATTTTTTCCAACATAGATTAACTCATTGGGAATTCTGTTCTTCCTCTTTTACTTATTTTTGTGGATAGTGCACATGTCCTATTTGTTCACTGTCTGCTGTGTGATACAGTCTGTTATAATTCTTAAAATAAGTGACTGCACAGCAAAGAAGGAAGCCAACTGTTTGCCTAGTTCTGGCTGTTTTACTAGGTCATGCAGACCTTCTGGAGGGAGTGCTCTGTTGCTTTCAGCAAAGGAAAAGCTCAGCCAGGAGAGGCTTTTCCAGGCTCGATTGGAGGAAGAAAGAAAGGAGCGCATCTGCAGCATAACCAAAGGTTTGGAAACTGTTAAGAACGGGGAGCAGAAATATCCCAGCAGGCTTCAGAACTGATGAGGAAAAAAAAAACTTTTTCACTGTGCAGAACAGACAAATAGACCTTTCTTTTTAAAAAGTTCTGCTTGCCTTGTAGATGTTTGAAAAACTGATTTGCTGCTTGAAGCTACAGTGAGCATCCCAAAGCAGGATGCTGCTTAGGTCTTCCTTTGCTTCTCTTGGTCCTTGCCTCAAATGCAGGCTGATTGCATTATGCAGATCTCTCCATAGTTTTTTTTACTTTTGTTTTTCTTCTGTGTTGCCCTGTGTTTCTGTTTTTTGCTAACCCACACTAATGTTACATTCTGTTGTTTAGTTCTCAAAATTTACAATCTGGTCTAGTTTCATTCTGGGGTTTTTGGAGGGGTTTTTTGGGTTTGGTTTTTTTTTTTTCTTTCATTTTAATAGCTTTCTGTAAGGTTAAGTTGTGTAATGATCTTTTTCAGTTATAATTCTTTGATCCCCTTTACCATCTGGCCTTGGATGAACAATTCCACAAATGTTTTAAAACAACATGTTTTCCTCAGCATAATCAAATCTATCAAATATCCTTGTTCTTGCTTTTTCGTATGAAGCAGATGACTTCCAGAAGATGTGTTGTTTTCAGGAGTGTAACATTCCACAGATTTCTGTAACTGATAACTCAGTCTTCATCTAATAACTGAATTGGTGTTTCTCACTCATCTTTTTAAATATAGATTGCTCAAAGTAAAGTCAGTGCCCCTAACTTGCAAGATGAAAATAAAATAGTATTTTTTTCCTCACCTTTCATTTCAGGAGCTCAATTTTCCTTTATATAAAACTATTGTTTGAACTTCTTTCAGCTACTTGCTGTGTTTCTGGGAATTCTTGTATTTCTTCAAGTTCTCCATTCACCTTTACTTCTAACTTGCTGCTTCTCTCCCAGGTCTCATAGCAGCTGTAGTTCAAGTTCTCAATTAACGAAAAGTATGAGTTTGAGTCACTATCATTTTGAGGAACCTTTAATATAACTGATTGATAAACCAACAGAGAAAAGTTCTTATAAAGGGAAAGGGTTTATGCGTTCTTTAGTTTGCTAAAACCGATCTCTAGTAAAGGGGTGGTTTGAACCAAGAATCACATTGCTTTTCCAAAAATGTCTTTGTCCTGCTCCCATTAAAGTCAATGGCAAAGCTCCTGTTGATGTCATTGTTGTATGAGATGAGGTAATCCACTTCTGCTCAGGACTTCTATTTCTTCTCTAACAATATACCAGCAAGCACAATGAAGTTACGCGCTCGTGGCCGTGTTTTCATTTAAACACCAAACCACCTTCCCGTCCCCAAACCATTCACTGAGGAAGAATATCAGTCTTTGCCTTGATGTACCTCCAGTTTTTAAAAAGAAACTGGATGACATAATCCCGGCAATGTTACAGCCCTTTGTGCTGGGCTAGGTTATCTCACTCAACCTATTCTTGAAGGTTATTGTTTGGGATAACTGGCTTTTGGGATTAAGTCCAAGAATATGTTGTTACAATGAGGCTGTAAACATGTAGAATCAAAATCTTTCATGACCTGAACAGAGGGCAGATCGTACAAAAGGAAAGTTAAAGGAAAATAATAAAACAACAGATCAAGGACAATGGCTTTCAGAGTACCCGAGAGCTGTATTGTAAGAAGAGTGAGTACGAGACTGGTAGACTATTTGCCTTTTGCCTAGTATTTATAAACAAGCTTTCATCTGAATTGTAGGACCAGAAGAGAACTGTCACGGTTCAGTTTAACTCTTTGACGACTTGTAACTTTTTAAAATCTATTTTAGTTTTGATATTTGTTTATGGTTGATGTCATCTGTAGATCTCAAACTGTTTCCTTTGAAAATCCAACACAGAGCGCACATTTGTTTTTCTGCCTGGGACTGCTCCTTTTCTGCTTGGTCAGCAAATGACTGGCGTGTGATTATAAAGTTCCTTACTTGTAGCCTCATAAATTTCAGTCTGCCCATGAATTATGACAGCACATCCAACTCAGTGATGCTCTATGTTGAAGTGTTACAGTTGGACATTCAGCCTTTTGATGAAAATGCTCAAACTTTGTCAGAAATCAGACACCATTCATATGCACATATACATATTGAGGTTGAAAGCAATGTATTTTTATTCTATAGATAGAAAATAGCGACAAAACATTTCCTGCCTATCCTTATACGAGCATAAGGCCAAACTCTTGGGGGAGGGAATTCTGCTCTAGGTTTTTTGTTCAAACTTGAAACATTTACCAAAGATGTTAGGGCCTCTTAGAGTTCCACAGGACTAAGTAAAGTGTGAAGCTGGCAGTTACATTTCTTGGTCTCCAACCACCATTTATGTGATCACACAGAAGAACAGGAGGCAACAAAATCTGTTGCCCTACTGGGACCATCTGGGAAGTAAAATGTCTTTAAATTTCTAGGCTATGACAGGCATAGGTTAAATACAGAATAGGTGCTGGGAGGGGAGGGAGGCAGGGAGGGCATGGCTCCCATGAGTAGCTCTGAAATCCTTGTCTCACTCTACTTGGGAATCTTTTACAGGGCTTGGAGATTTCAGAGCGAGATCGTAGACGCACAAAACCTTTGAATGTGCAATTTTTCTACAGTACAGAGTTGTGGCCTGAACCAGACCAGTTGTCCAGTTGAGCATTAATACGGTCCAACTCTCGGTGCCATCATCTGGTGAATCCCTGCTAGCCACACAGCCTTCAGCACAAAGGGGAAGGACCAGTGGAAACCTTGGCCTCTTCAAAGGGGCTAATCCTTCTTCTGCAGCTTTGTTTTTCCTCCTTCTCTGCGTCTTCTAGTGTTTAGTAATAGTATCTAGTAATATCAGTGCTCATTTCCGGAAGCTCTTTGATCTCTTCAGTGTGGACTTTTTGTACTGGTATTGACCCAGTAGCATCACCTACATGTTCTTGGTTTGTTTCTACTTTCCTAGCTTTCACGGCCATATGTGTGTTCTTTCTTATAGACTAAGATGAGAATCTAAAACTGCAGCTTCTCCTGAATTGCTTTCAGTAAAGCTTGGACCTGGAGCCACACACGAGTCAGCATAATTTATTGTAGCTCCAGGATTGGTAGCCACAATGATACCCTTCCCCCTCCAGCACTGGAAGCACAGGGTATGCTCTGTACGGTGCAGCCGACTGTCTGGGTTGACTCTCAAATTCTGCCTATTGTTTGCTGCAGAAGCATCGTTTCATTCAACAAAATACTGTGGAAATAATCTATAACACTTAGAAAAATTAGTTTCTAAATTCAAATTTTAAGCATATGTGTACTTTAAAAGTTTATTTTCAAGTGGTTCTGGAGTCTGTTAAAACAGAAAGAGAGAAGAGAAATGAAATAGGGTGGTAACAGATTGAGGAAAAAGTACAAGATTTCACAACGCAAACTGTATAGTCACCTCACTTCTTTCCAGCACAGTTTGGTTCTGCTGCCTGCCTCTCTTCTGTTGTCTTTCAGGACGATCAGTAGAGCTCTTCATCATTTTCCCCAGCCTGCCATCTCCAATCTCATTTTCTTAATAATGCCACCTCAATCCTTTGGGGGTCTTTTTTCCTTTTTCCCCCTCATTTCTCACACAAACTTATAGTACATCTTTCACACCTGTATTTCTCTAGTTTCTCGACTCTTTCTGCACCTCACTGAACTCTCCACGCATCACTTTTTTGGTTTTTTTTCTTTTTCTTTGATCTCTCAGCAGTATGCAACAGCCTGAGATTTTGTTTTTCTCTTGCATTCCCCTGATCAGCTCCCTGAAGAGTTCAGGTTTTCCTCATCTCTATTCCTTTCTGTTCTACCAGACTTTTTTTCATCAGACCCCACTTACATTTCTGTGTGTCCTATGAGCCCATGTCCCCGTGTTGGAAGATTTCAGTAGGCTGAGTATTATTTCATTTGACCCATGTTAGATGATGACCTCTACACACCAGTTTCTTTTTCTTTTTCTTTTTTTTCTCCCTTTTAAACATCCCCAGACACCCGCAGCAATATTGTTGATTGCTACAGATGAAGCTGTTTCTCCTAGTGTCCTGTAGACTCGGGGCTCCTGCTTGATAGCGCACACTTGATCAAACCAGGTCAGTAGCCATAACAGGTTTTGAAGCTCAAAGTGAGTCAGTGATGTTTGAGTGCAATGGCTTTAAATGAGTGCTTGAAGTTTTCCAGTGATTAGTATTCCTCAGGCCGTACCCATTTATGGAGAAAAGATCAAGGAGATGAAGGCTTCACCTTTCCACTTGCGTATATTGTCTCTACCAGAAGTTGTCTTTTTGTGTAGCTCCACATAAACCAGTAAACTTTGACTGTCTTTATTTGGTACTTGTTCCTGGCACATCTGATAACATCGGTACTGCATAGTCATAAAAAACATCTCGAAACTGTGTTGATTTCAGCATCTTTCTAAACTACCATTGGAAACTGGTGCACCATAGATACATTTTTTCAATGCAGACTGTTCCCAGATCTTCAGGAAATATGAGGATTGATTCTCCAGAAACACTCATCCACTGTATCAAACAATTTAATCCGTAATTTTAGATGATGCAGAAAGTAGCTTGTTCATATTTTAATATCTGATGCATCTGTGTCGCTCTGTCTCAAGTTTCTTTACATATTTCCAATGTTTTAGTAGCAGATTCCCCCAAAGACTCCAAGTATATAAAGCAGAACTTCAAATTTATTCATGTGTGATCAAGGTCAGAGATAAAGTTTGGTGTCTCCTCTTTGTAGCCCCAGCTGTCTGCTCTGAGATGTTAGGAGTATACGGATATCGCTGTGAATATTGCTAATTGTTTACTAGTATCCAATAAATGTACTGTTACAAAATGGGTTTTTGCTAACTGCTGCTCTCTTCTCCTCAGGTAATTACTACCAGCTAACATAGTTGGAAGGGCTATTGACTCTGCAAGTAATTAGCTGCAGGAGAGAAGACAGCTAGCAGGTTTTTAGACAGTTTTCCTTGGAAAAAATATTCTTTCTTACTGTCTTTTCTGCGAGGGACAGGCATCTTACCGATTCGGGTTAAAACTCTTCAGAGACTGCTGGGCAGTGGTATGTGTACGTAATTATCTGACAGCTAATAGTGAAGCAGCAGATGTATGCAGGTAAAAGTCAAAAACCAAAGGGTTGTGTGAAGGCTTGCTTTTTTGCTATTTTTTTTTTTAACATGGGTCATTTCACACCTTGTGAAAGTGATTTTGTTTGCAGCGAAGCCAACAAATAGTCAAATCTGTGATAGATTATCCCAGTTTTTCTAGCCAGGCAAAAATGACCGGCTTGCCGTGGCAGAAGACAAGAGCCTGTTAAACTCCTTTCTCTTACTCAGTTGGAAAAGTCAAGCTGTGTGCTAACTGCAGGAAGAGTTGAGCACTGCATTTTCACCTCCCAGGGTTAGGAGGGCCTGGATATGGCTCTCACCCACGTAAATGCCACCCCACTGGCGTTTTCTTACCTGTAATTTTAAAAGCCAGGTAGTGTGAATAAAATAGTTTTGGTCCTAATTTACCATCCTTTGTCAGTCCCTTTTACACGGAAGCCGTAGTGAGTGGCTGTTTGAGAGCAGTGCCAATATGGGTCTGCCCACGGTGGTTGTTCTCTCTATTCTGTGAAACCCTTCTATGAGCACTTCTGCCAAAATGAACGTAGCTTGACCTCATTTTAATATGTCAGCATTCCCCTATATTCAGAGGTGCAAATCTTCAGCGTTAGCTGTGAGGGTCTTTCAACTGAGTGCTGATTCAGTAGACTATAGCATTTTCCAAATTCTATATTGTAGATAATTTTAGCCATAAACCAGTCTATATAAAATATGACTCTTAGCTTATCTATTTTAAAAGCTTTTACTACAGCTAGCCACCATAGTTGCTTAAATAGGTGCTGGCCACACCAGTTTAATGAATTAGATGTGAAAGCCAGTTCTTCTTACTTTCGGCTGTAACAGGGCTGGCGCTGGTTCTGTTCCACTCAAGTAATGGATTGGTAGGATCCATGTCATATAATTTTATAAGTGTAATACTCATCAGTATATCAACTGATATAAAAAGATAAATGAGACCACAAGCCAAATATCTAATTCTAATTCCTCGTGGAACAGTATTACTTTAATTGAAAGATATGACAATAAAAATGAAAGATATTAAATAATTTCATTTCAAAAAATGTGTAATTCATGTGCTCTATCCTTTATACTCTGTTCTTTACTTGAACAGATTAACACAGATTGATTACTGACCCGTCTAATCTTCTAGAGAATTTTGTTATTTAATATCCATTGTAAGCTCTTAGAGATGTTGTTTGGTAAGGTTAGAAGGAAGCATTGTCTTGGCTTTTAGGGAAAAAAAAAAACTGCAAAGTTTACTGACGTTGCTGAAATAAAGGTAAACAACATTTTCTCTCTCTTCTCTCTATTACGGACTCCAAAACGGTTTTATCCTCAACCCATCAGAAAGTCCCCAATCCCCTTTAAAGCAGATTCTTTAGCACCTGGTAGACTCAGCCCTCACAATACGATCCAGATCTCCCTTGTAGTTTGCTGTGTTAGGAGGTGCTCTAGTTTCTGCCTCGCTAGAGGTAACCCTGAGGTAGATCCAGGGAGACAAGCTGGGACATCCATCTCAGGAGTGGGTGTGCATTATGCCCCAGAGGAAAGGCAGTGCTGCCCTTCCAAGGCATGATTTTTGTCATGTTTTGGAAAGTCAACCTGTACCACTCCAATTTTTGCGTGTTCTCTCACACAAAAATCAGTGCCCAAACCCTCACATCAGTGCCCAGCCCCCTGATGAAGGAAGTTATTTGTCCCTTTGGATAGGGGTGTTTGTCTGGCCGCAATTCTAGGCAAGTTTAATCCCTCTAAAGTACAGAGGAGAAATCTTCACAGTTGAACTTCTAGTGAATGTTAATATTTGGGAGAGAATATACTTTCAACTAGCAAGTTGTCTCCATCAGGGTCTGTATGCACTAGAAACCCTGTTTTGTATTGCCCCTGATAATTACACTGTGCTTGGAAGAGACACGTGTATAGAAGGGCTTTTCAGTGCACCTCCAAATCAGGAAAATACTCCCGGTTACCTCATTAACTAAATGCAACTTTCTGTGTAGTCACTGTAGTACTCTTATTTCTAAAATCCACATTTGCTTTTACGTGATCTCACGCACAGTTTAATTTCCTATGCCAAAAAGAAAAATCATAAATGCCAGGATATTATATGGAGTTCCCAGTGTTAATAATTAAATGGAAATTTTAGTGAGATTAAAAAATGCGTTCGAACAACTACATCTCTTTACGAACAAAAGTGAATCAGAAAAAGCTGTAGAAATGTAAGACATGTAATAAAAATAATTAACGGGCAGGCGCGAGAGTGCTACCTTCAGTCTCCCAAGAGTGTGTAAGTACAAAAAAAAAGTCTTGGTAACCTCTGATAATCTTAATTCATGAAGTTGTTGTTTGTTTGGGTTTTTTTTCAGCAAAAAGTTGCATTCTAAATGACTTGTATAAAGTAATTATTTTCAGGATGATTCCGTCAGTTATTCAGGGATCAAAAATTGCTAAATATTCTTTAAAACTAATTCCAGTTTATTTCTAAATGCATGCTGGCTGGTCTAGGTGATAAAGGTTGTGCAGCTGAATTCTAGAATTAGAACTTTGTTCTCAGATCTCCCTTTTGGGACACCAGGATCATCTGAAGGCTCTATCTGGTCCAATACTTCCTAATAAGATATTTCCCCTATTCCGCCAAGTCCCTTCCTCTACTACTGTGACGCAGGATTTTTGCCATTGAATTGGTCCTTGTTATTCCTATCCAGCTCAGAGAGACCCTGGATCAGGAGAGCTACACCGTATTACGGAATTCATTATTTAGGTTGGGTTTTTTTCTTTGATTGTCTACAGAGTTGAACAGTATAGGCTTGCGTGTGTCTGAAAATTACTTGGGACCATTTATCCCTGAGAGGACATCCATTTTATTGCAACTTTTTGCTACCTGGAGTTACATAGGGACTCTAATCATGAAGAAATGGCTATCACTAATTTGATGGCTGTAAGCCTAAGCATGTGGCTTTACTCATAAGCAAAGTGAGTAAAGGAAAGGTTGCCAAGTACCTGTTGTCCTCTGCCAAGTTTTCAATGTGTAGCAGTATTTTACAATAGTCACCCAAATACCAGGTGTCTGACTTTTACAGCAAAGCCAGAACTTCTAGGCGCTTGGTGTCTAGGTACTTAGGAAGCTAATTAAGGTTATGAGTAATGACATGTGCAGATTATGCAAGGCAGGATAGTTCAGTGAAAATAAGGTAGTCTCAAGATGCAAAACCCAGTTTACTCTGTCCAAAATTAGTTCTAATTGAAATTTCTCTCGGAAAAATAGAAGCACATGTGTAAGAAGTGAACCTGGTCAGGCCAGACTTGATCTCTGCTTTTATCTGAAAACCTAAGAGTAGCTGTGATTGGAATTCCTTAGGACTGAGGCCATCTTTGTGTTACGTACTCTCTTTTCAAAGCTTGCCTGCTATGATGCACCAAAGTTGTGATGCCCGATGTTAAAAAAGAGTAAGGCCTGCAAAGGAAATGGTATTGTAAATACTTATAAATTATTGTAAATCCCAGTAACTGATCAAGTGGCTGAAAAGACCTGAAATCAACAGTCTAAACAAAATGTGACCATTCTGTATAAGTATTTTCTTGAAAAAAAAAAAAATCTGTCCTTCATACTCCAGATTGGGAGTATTTCTTCTAGGATGGGAATATCAAAGTATTACCACTGTAGCCAGCTTAGAATTTAGATCCACTGTCTTAACCACACGCACTGTAAAATGTTCCTGTTACATTTTTGATGTGTAATGATTGTATTAGTGACTTATTAATTAGGATTGCTTTATGCTGCTTCTAACGCCGGCACTGACGTACTGAATCGCTTCATGCAAATCCTTCACTGTTCACCGCAGTCTAGAGACTGTAAAGTAAGTCAAAAGCACCTATGAAGTAGTATAGTGTTGTATTAGTGGAAAGAAGTATGTTTTTCAGTTACCTTCTTTTTTTTGCATTTCGGTGTGTAGCTGATGCATGAAGTACTTCGGAGTAAACGTCTTTTTCACATAGCGCGGCAAAGAAGAAATAAAATAGGGTTAGCCAATAGTCCTTCTTAGTATGTCCCTTCTTACCTTCTTGGCTTTAGCCCGCTGAGCAAAATCATCTGCAAAACACAAGTGACACCATCAAAAAATATGAGCCAGTACAGGTGCAAAAGCATGTAAGAGTACAGATCATAATCAGTCAGGAGGCAGACAGACCTGACATTTGCTGAGAGCATCCCTATATTTTATTGAATTGTCATGCCTTGTTGCATACTTAATGAGGATGAGCCCCTTTATATGCCGATCTCACATTACAAATGTTGTTTTGCTGGGGCTGTCAGCTGCAAATAGCTTGGGGCAATATATCTTCCACGCGGCAAACAAACATATACAACATTATAGCACACCCATGTTATTGCCACAACCGTAAACAACTAATAAAAGGATTGTATTTACTGTGCCTTACAGTCATTCACTCCAGTAATATTTTTTTCCATTTTCAAGCCTATTGACTTTATGGAACACTTGGCATTATTTCATTGTACCATCATCGCTTGTTGTGTCATCATTTAAACAAAGAACATGCTATACACCTGCATATATGGCAGGCCACACAGAGCAGGATATTTCTGTGACCAGCAGGTGTATTGTGCATAATCTCAGGCTGCAGAAGTAGTTTGTGTGCTAGGAATAGTCACTGACCTCGAGAGAACTGATGAAATCTTGATGGTAGGACACTGATGCCATCAAGTAGCTTCTGTTAGCGTCTGGGCATGAGGGGAACCCGTGTTTTACTCTTCCAAAGCAGAAAGCGTAGCTGGATCTGCATGGAAATCTGTCTTCCTGTTGATAGTGTTGGTGGGACCAAGAGCTTGATTATACCCAAAGATGGTTTTAGTGCTGTTTTAGTGGTATTTTGCTAGTTTTGAGGATAGAAAAACATGAAATTATTGGAAAGTATTCTCTTCTGGATGTTACTGGACTGTTAGCACGCAAGAAAATCAAATCATGCTTTCAAGGAATTTCTCAGGTGTTCAGCTGAACTGTATCTCCCCTCTTCCAAGATGAGTTGCAATAACTAGATCCGGAAAGGATGTCCTGTATCAGTGAACCCCAGCCACTGCAACTTGACTGGCATATTCACTTTCCAAACCTTTATCACAAACTTCTAACAAGAGTCTTTGTGATCAGTGTTAACAATTCCTTCTTCAACTACCATTATCTTTCTAGATTCAGTAACATCTCCTGCTCCCTTGGTTTTACCCCCTTGATTTATTCAGAGCACAACTGTAGCCTGCTCAACTTTCTACTTGACTGAACAAGGCAAGCTCTTTTAGTCTGTTCTTATAAAATAGCCTCTTCATTCTCTTTTTGTCCCGGAAACAATTCTGGGACAATTTTTAAGTTTGTTTTAAGTTTAAAGTTTAAAGTTTTAAGTTTAAGTTTAAAGTTTTAAGTTTAAAAACAATTTTTAAGTTTGACTTGATCTATTCTAGGGTAACAAGACCTGCACACAGTGTTCCAGAGGAAACTTGTATCCAGTACAGTAGCACGAATGCTCCTCTATGTCCATCATAAAAATCTTGAGAGAGTAATTCCAGGGATGCGTTTGCCCCGGTTTTGAGGGCCATCATGTTTGTGCTAAATTTACTAAATACAAATCCTTAGCTTTGTTCTGTGACTTCTGAGCCTGCACCTTATCGAAGAAATCTGCTTTCCAAGTTTTTAAATGCGGAGCTTCATTTCCCCTTCTTATTCTGCAGCAGTGCAAACATGTTCACCCACTGGAGGATCTCTTCCTCTGTCTTACCTTTTCTTTTTTTCCCCAGTTTTTCACATTACATCCCCAGGAATTTTAGTTGATGCTGCACAGGTGAATAGCTTCTGCAGTGTATTTAGAAAGCAGTGAACACGCCTCAACTTCTGAATCTCCCTGTTGTCGCCTCAGCTGTTGCCTTAGTAGCTATCCCCAGCTTCTCCCTCTTGGTTACTGCCAAAGAAAAAAGGAGCAACGTACCATAAATTTATCTCCTTACTGGCTCCCACTCCACCCCTTGGGACAGGTTAAATGTACCATCAATAAATATCCTTGCTTTTTCAGCTTGGTGTCTGAGTTGAAGGTAAATCGCATTCCTTTTTCTATTGCCTTTCATGAGTGATACAAATTGCAAATTGGGTAAAACCTGATGAAGCTAAGTTTGCTTCATGTCTTTAGTTCACACATCGCTTACAACACTTTTATAATGCAGAAGTATCACCTGCTGCTGAAGAATTTTAACTGCGCCTCCTAACCAAGCTAGTGGCAAATTGAAAACTAATAAGATATATTTTGCATATCAAATAGTGCTCTGGGGACAGGCTAACCTAGGCACTTACTAGATTGCTACTTCCTTCTCAGTAAAAAAGAAGTAATAAAGAAAATCATGACAGCTCATTACATGAAAGAAGAAAATCATCACCCAAAGCAGAAGAAATGCTATTTTATTATACTGTAATTGTGAGGGGATCTTAACATTTTTTGTTCATGAGACTCTTAAATGTTTTCCAATGTTATCTGTAATAAATATTGTTCTGACAGCAGCAAAATTATGTAATATGTTTTAGCATTCAACAGTTCCTGCAAAACAGAAGCTATCAATGTAGTTAGCTGAGCCACCTCTATAGTTAGCTGAGCCATCTAAATATAGAGCAAAAACCAGGCAGTTTCTTTTACTGTAAGACAAAAAAAAATAATTAAAAAAATAAAATAAAATTCACAGACTTCTCACCTCTTTGAAGTGGTATCTCCTTACTCTCAGTTTTAGTCACAAAACCAATGCTAACAATGTTCTTGAACATGGTGAGGGGCAGTGTCTGCCCTTCAGGACAGATACACTCCAAAGCGTAGGAACCAGAGCATCTTCCCATTTCCATGATAGATAAATTTTGGTTTTAATCTCCATTAATCACAAAACACTGCACTTCAACCCTGTCGTTGATGGAGAAAAAAGAATATGTCCGGCTTGTACTTCAAACCAGGAAAGGAGAATAAACAGGGTGAGTTACAGGGATAAAGTTCAGTATTTGAAATTAAGATGTATTTTACATATACTTATCTTGAAAACTAACCCATTCCATTGTAATTTAAATAGCATTTATATAAATTAGGCACATGTGACATTTCTAATTAGGTATACTTTAATAGTTAAATCATGAGTTTTAAAAATTATAATTGGGCTAGTGGTAAAATTTCAAGGTCTGTGATTTTAAAATTGAATTGCTCTTTGACTTATGTAAAAGAATAGATTGTTAAGCGAGTGCCTCACAGGAGAGAAGTAGCCTAGGATATTATGATTTGAATTAGTTTTTCAAAGGAATTTAGAGTAGGCAATCTGTCCTCTGATCTTTCTTTGCACACTGAAAGTATGAGTCAGTATGCTAATGTAGCTTAAGTTGAGAATACAGTGATTTAATTAACAGCTGGAATTGTAGAATTCCACGTGTGAGGGAAGTGATGCATTAATAGCACCCTGTACAGTTACTCTAACGAATCCGAGGTATTCTCCAGTGGAAGCTATTTTTTTAAATACAGAGCTGCTTGTTGCGGATGCAGTGTAGCCTTCGTGAGCTCAGAACAAGAAACAGGGAACTTAAGGACAGTTGCACCATCGCTCGGAAGATTATCACTAGTCACCGTACAGTTCTGTTCCAAAGGCCCCATATATTGGTTCAGGTCACTGAGAAGTGCAGTAGACAAAGACAGGGCACGCATACCTTCTGGCAGTGCTTTTGTGTGAGAACCTGTGAGTCCAGTGCAATTCCTTCCTCCTCCGTGCTAGACCCAACAGGGGATCAGAGTGCAGTCCCACTGTCTGAGTCTCTGGTGCGACTGCGGACAGAGGCAAAAGCAAGAGCTGGGTGTTAGTTATGTTGCCAGTATAACTCTGTTGGAGTGCACACCCTTCTGAGATCATGAGTCAAAAATCTATTAATATGCTGATGCTGGTACTCGGCCGACTGAATATCTTTGTGCCAAATCATTGCATTCTGTGGAATATTAAAATGCACTCTGCAATGTAATAGCAAATATATTTGTCACAGCAAGCAAGGATAGTTTACAGTTAACTTTTACCAGTGCAAATGTTTTATTAGTGGTTTTGAGAGTTACATGGGAATTATTCTCATCGTGGTTTCAGTAGGGTAAAATGGACCGGGTATTAGGGCTGTATGCTTTGAATCACGTAAAGAATCGGTGAAGTGAGAGCTTCACAGGAGACAAGCAGTTTAGGATAGAAGGATTCAACAAAGTTTTCCCGAGGAAACTAGAACAGGCAAAACGTCCTCTGATCTTTTTTTTGCACATCAAAAATATGAGTCAGTTATATAGGGGAAGTATGGTTGTCTTCCAAAGAATGACTGACCAGACAAGATTTTTTTTTTTTTTTCAGTCTGGGAAAGAAACAACTGGGAAAGGAAGAGAAGTTTATAGAACAATGAGGCATTTGGAGAAGCAAGATGAGGCATTCCTGCTACTGCTACAGAAATGGAGCCATACGGTGAACCTGGGAGGAGCTGTGCTAAGAACGAATGAAGATGTTTCTTCCTGTAAAAAGCAGCTGAGTTTAGGAAGCCATTGCTGAAGGATACTCAGTAGTGCTGGAAGTTGCACAGTTTCGAGACTTCAGGGGAGAGAAACCCATCGAGGATTACAAAATACCAAGGAACTATACCTGGCCGAGGAAGTCCCTGAACAGAAAAAGTAAGGATGCTGGAGGAAGGGTAATATTGTGTGGGTTTTTTTGTTTTTTATTTTCCCTTTGGTACCCACTTTTGGATACTGTCAAAGACAGAGTAGGATGTGCTAATTGGAAGTTTGATCTTGCACCATTTTAGCTGTTCTTGTGTTTTTCCATATTTTAGAGTAGGCTTTACTCACAGTTTCCGATTTTGGCTACTTCTCTGATGGTCAGTCAAGTCAATTAAAAGATACCACTGTCTTCACTGAGGAAGTAAAATGTGAACCTTATTGGGGATTATGTGAAACAAATGACCATTTCTTTCTTCTTTCCCTATGGTCTCATTACGATTCAATGCTTGAGCTCTGTTTTAATTAATTTTATTTTAATTGGCAACCAGGAAAAATTTGTCACAGCTTCAATTAGAAGTCTGCTGGACCTCCCAGCACAGGTTCAGCAAAAGACTCAGCTCAGAAGAAGTAGGTCAGTAAAGTTAACCCCAGGTTGTGGTGTAAGCTACCTCACTTTGAACCTTGATTCCTCTTCCTTGATGATCTCAGGTGGTTGTGTCCCGGTCTCCTGGGCTAGCACTGCTTTAGTTTTTGTAAGTCTGCAAACTTGCATACATACTCCTTAAAAAAAACAAGTGTTCAGTGATGGTGAACTAAGCATTCCCATTCAAATCGTGTGTCGTATTTGCCCGCAGGGGATGGACCTCCCAGATTAATTTCATCTGTTTACTGTCTTTTATTTCAGAGTTGTTTCTGACGGCATAAGTATGTTGAATTCTTTGTATGCTGCTGATCCCTTACAGGATTCACCAAATAATTAATACCAACATCTGTTTAGTATGCAAATACTCAAACTGTGCTGCCCTCTGATTGCCATTTTGAAATGGGAAAAATTAGGCTACAGTCGATCTGCAATCAGATATTCAGTTCAAGCTCATTTTATGTGAGTTTTGTGCTTGATAACTCTGAAAAGGGAGATGGCAGCTGCCTTGGTGCATCAAGCACTAGCTCTGAGCCCTAGAAGTCGGAGTGTGTCCCGTAGCTTCTTTTTTTAAGGGAGGAAAAGTTATTTTAGATTATTATAAAATAGGTTATGTTGTTTTCTCCCATGTAGTGTACAAAGAGAATATAAGAGTACCTCTTCATATCGCAGCCATCAGACACTCAGAGAGATGAATGTTTTATGTACAACACCATCACGTATAGAAGCATGAGTGTGTGTGGTCTGTACAAGAAATACCCGTTCAAAGTATACTGCAGCAATGGCTGAAAATTTACAGTTACAGTTATAGTCCAGACTTTCTAGAGGTTACGCTGCAGCTGTCACGTAGTGAAGAGTGGCACCAGTCTTTTATAAACAGGAGATAGCTATTTCCCTAACTATTTTAATTTCTACCCCTGTGACACCCAAGTGATGTATGTGCATGTTCTCTCGGTACCACTTTATTCCTGAGGACAGGAAGCACTGCTGCAAAGGTAAATAACAGAGTGGAGCAAACATCTCCATACTCCGATGTTACACGTTGTGAAAAACACTGTGTTGTCACTTGAGAAAACTTGTTGTTGTACAGTTACGGTATCATAACATTTTACCTTTGCAGAATCTTTGCCAAAGGTTCCCAAAGTGCTCATATGCTCACGAAACCTAACGTGCTTTCTTTAACAACAGATGAAAATGATACTGTGAGCCTTTGCTTGTTTCCCTGTACTGTGACACTGATGAACTGCCTGCAACATTTACTGAAAGGGTGAGTGCAAGATTCTGTGGTGCTCAGTGGTTTCTTACATTTCATTTCGGGATCTTAGAATGAGAAACTGAAGTGTGTCAAAGGGACTGTCAAAATGCTGTCAGGTTGTCTTCAAAACAAATATTAACTCCAAAACCAGTGTGGCTTCTATTGCAAAAATCACATAGCTTTGTTCAAGAACACAGTCCACTTTTCCCTGGAAATTTTGAGCCATGAGCTTTTTCTAATAACCTTATTATGATCTAAGACTTTAAGGTGTAAAAAAAACCCAAACCCAACCAACAAAAGCAACAACCCACAAACAAACAAGTGAACAAGCACACGCGGGAGAGAAACCACAAAAAAACCAAACCAACGAAATCCAATCCCAAAAAAAAACCCCAACAAAATCCAATCCCAAAACCCCCACTTGACTTGCATAGTCAGGATTTTATTGTTAGAGATGATTAGCAATGCTTTGATAGGGCAATTTCCTTTGGAAAATTCACATTCGTTGTGATAGTTACGGACGCAAATGAATAGTAATGAAAGTCCAATGGATCCTGGAAGTTTTCCTTATTTTT
Organism: Ceryle rudis; assembly: GCA_033439905.1. Classification (NCBI taxonomy): domain Eukaryota; kingdom Metazoa; phylum Chordata; class Aves; order Coraciiformes; family Cerylidae; genus Ceryle; species Ceryle rudis. Next base: position 133,168 of record JAAGNO010021574.1, read on the forward strand.
TGCATGTTGGGTGCGTGGTTCCTCTAAAACCTAAAGAAAAAAAATCACTACCAAAAAAAAAAAAAAATCTTAGAAGCCATATAGTCATAGAAAGCAGTTACAGTTACAATTTCAGGGCTGTTAAGGAATATCTGGGATCAAGCTGCATATTTAAGCACTGGAGTATGAATTTAGAAAAATTTCAGTCCCTCTGAATGCCTTTTTTTCTTTTTCTTTTTTTTTCATTTAGATGAGGAATCAGTAATTGACTCAAATATGATGAAGTAGGTTTAAGATTAAAAAGAACTCGAATTTTTTGCATCAGTAATAAGGCCATGTCATTGAATGGTTTCAGATCAAAGCTCAAATGAGAGTGTTGCCTGTACTAGCTGTGGTTGTAACTGCTCAAGCCATGCTGTTCATTTAAGATACTAACAGGGTTAGAAGAAACTTGGGGGGGATCTGCTGTCAGTGGTTGACAGAGATTAGTTAATGCAACTTCCATATGCACAGAAATGTATCTGGAAGACTGCAGGCTCCTTCTGAGCTAATATTTATAGGAAGAATATTTGAGGAGGGTAAGAACCTGAAAACTGGATTTTCAGTCTTTGGATGTCTCTGTTCCAGGAAAGAGCATCATCTTAGATGATACTAATACAGATGGTTAAACATGACTTTGTTTTTAGTGTACGTAGAGAAAGTAGCATTTCATATGTATTAATGGATCACAGTTAACCAGTTTATCATTATATGGTTAACCAGTTTATCATTATATGGTTAGTCCCAATGCTAAAATAAATTTAACAGCATTTATTTAATCCATTTTATTATATTTTCCCTGTCCAGCTAGTGAGCTCTCCAGAAAATATGACTATATTTTTATTTATAAGGTTGAATTTATCGTTAGTTTTGCTAAGGATAAGGATATTTATCACTATTTTTCCATTGTATTAAGAATTATACGTCATCTCCTAAGGTGTAACTCTCCTTTCCTACTTTATATCCTCACATAAGAAGAGTGTGAAGTGTGAACAGCCTACAATTCCAAAAAAGTATGTTGCTGGGGGATTTTACGAGCGGTTACCGTAAACCGAGACTTTCTGGTAGGCCTTTTTCTTTGAATAAGGCAGACAGGTGGGAAGAGATCAGGCAAATGATAAGACATAGCACAGCATTTTTGCTCTAATTGGATAACCTCCATGAACAAAACTACCTTTCAGTGTTTATCAGATAAAACCATTCTGCAGTGCTACAAAAGCAGATCTCTTCAATATCTGCTGGACCGCTACTTCCAGATTCTTATCACTTTCTTCCTTACAGATATGTTTTGGTGTATTTGCTGTTTCCTATTTTTCTCAAAGATATTGTTGAGCATCTTATTCTTTTTTTTTCTACTTAACTGCTTGAAAAGAGCATCTAGTAATGTAATGCTTGTAATGAGAAGAAGCAGGTTGAGAAGGCAACTTGTGTATGTCATTTTCTGAAAATAGAGGTAAGCGTCTCCATTTCTGCAGAAGCTTTTCCAAGGTGGAGTCAGAGTCATCTTATACACTGATTGAAAGAACATTGTTCTATCCCATGAACTTGGCATTTACTGCTGAAAGTATTGGAAGGTAGGGATAGAGAGCTATGTGTATAATTCTGTTGCACATCAGGCTGTTTTCCCCAGTATTTCCAAGTGACTGCTGCATACATCAGCATTTGATTAAGATACCGCCCTAAGTAGACCATTCTTATAGACCAAATGATCTATACATAAAAAATAAAACTTTCCTAATAACCTTTTGGTATTTTAGCATCAGCTAATTTTCTGCTGAGGAGAGCAGAATGTGATTAAGGCAACGGAAAACATTTTATGGAGTGACAGGTGGTCGTGAAATTATATTAGCATTTAAATGACTAAAATGGAACCTTTCCTTTCCTGGTCTGAGAATGTCAGAAAGTGGAGTCAGGATTCCTCCTCTGCTCTGATTCCCCATGGGTTATAACAGCTGTTTTTAAAGTAAGATAATTCTGTGTCACAAATTATGAAAGATTTAAAAGAGAGTGTCGTGACTCACTGTAGATACTACTGGAAAACATTTTCCATCTGTGTGACATATTTTAAAAAGCCCTCAGTCACGCAGAGATCCAGCTTTGTGAACTTAATCAGATGTTTTTCTTCTCTTGTTAACTAAGAATCAACTCTAGGGAGCGTTAAGATCACCGTGGTATTTATTTTAAGTGAGTGACTGAATGATTCCTGAGCTGCTCTTCTGGAAAATGAAGCAAAGCCCTGCTTTAGAGGTCACCTCTAATTAGAGATCAAAAAATAACTGCGGATAACTTCATCAAAAATATAAATAACTAATCAGTACCATTCTGGTGGCTTTGTTTTATAATTAGTCCTGTACAAAGGCTCCTTGAAGTCAGATGACAGTCGGGTCTCCTGCCTCAAACTTCACAAACCAACCAATACTTTCAAGCTGATTCTCCCTTTGAACTGCTCTCCCAGGATAAATTACTGATGGTCTAAATGTTACATTTACATTTATTATTTTCCATTACCAAGAACATGCGAAGCTGCAAAAGATTAAAGTGGCAATTACCGAAGTTAGAACATAGGAAATGAAGTTCAAACACCAGAAAAGAATGTTTAGGAAAACAGAAGACAATGTCTCGAGGCCAGTTTTAACTAAATAAAAGCAGTGGCTTCTGCATCAGAGAGGACATGTACAGATGATTGTTTCTGTGTTCGTGAATCTTTGAATGAACCACTGGCAGCTTGTGCAGTCTGGATAAGACCCTGGATGGTCAGAAGGTTGACCATGAGCACTGGACCTTGACAGTCTCAGACTTCATGGGGAGGTAGCAGCACAGGAGGGAATAAGTTTGTCCTAGCAATTGCTCTTTAGAAAAGATTAGATAGGTGTTACTGAAGTTGATGATCTTTCTTTTGTATTTTTTAAATCTTGGTTTTCTTTCTGGTTTGCTTTTTTGTTTTCTCTCTTTCATAAAGTGCTATTCTGTTCAGTTCTTTGATTTGATGCCCTTGACTGAGGAAATGCAGGTCACTGAGTCTCATTCAGTTTGAGTTTTTTCAACTTTGGAAAGAGGATGGAGAAAGGAGGAGATAGAAGAGAAAGAGCAGGGAATTTTTTGGAGCAAGTTTTGGTGCCTTTGCGCTGTAATCCATCCCTGTGTCATCTTGCAGTTACACCAAGAAGAAATTCATCTGGGCTTTGCATCTTGAATGCAACGTGTCAGGGCAGGAATTACAACCGGCCATCTCACAGGGTGACATGCACTGCGATGCCAAGTGCAAATCTCTGCTCAAACCCTTCCCCAGTCATTCTGTATCTCCAGAAAGCTCATCAAGAAAGGTACTTCTGGCTTCACAGAGAGCTGCTGCTTGGGGCATGGGGGGAGCAGAGCAGTTCCCACGAATGGAAAAGGGGCTCGTGAGGTGGGGTGCCTGTGCACAGCGGGCTGTCTGCGACATCTGCACGCTGACAGGGGCTCACACAGTGGCCACTAATGAGATTGTTTTTCAAACACTTCTCTTCACCTTTAAACTGATGAAATTAAGCTCCCGTAGTTATTAAGAGCTAAAAATAATGATTTGATTGTATTCTGCGTTGTATTAGCAGACGCAGCAGTATTTTGACCTGCACTCTGTGTCATATTTACAATACTACCTGATCAATACGCTACAACAGAACCCATGATTCTTGCATGTATGAAGTGGGAGTATTTTATTGTAAGACTAATGCACACGACCAAGTCACAGCAGTGCGGTCTAGGGGACTCTATACAAGCTAGATGAAGCAATTAAAAGGTCAGTTTTGTACCTGGTTGGGGTTTTTTGTTTGTTTGTTTTCACAACAGTCTAGAAATTTTTTTTTCTGTCCACTGAGAAAAGAAACATGAGTGTGACAGGCATTGTAGAAAACATGGTAAGAGACATCCCTGATCACACAGACAGAAAAAAGCAGGACTAGGAAAGAGGAAGACAGCAATTAAGTGACCTTGCTCAGGTCACCGAAAAGGTCAGCTGCAGCTTTGAGGACAGAACACCTTCTCACCTTCCTAATCCACATGAGGAAGGTGATCAGTCTATCTCATTATTTAATCACCCAGTGGTGTAAGTGGAAGGTCTAGGTTTTGCTATTAGAAACATAGAACTGTCTGGGCTGGAAGGGACCTCTAGAGGTCATCTGGTCCAACACCCTTTTGCTGCAGCCCAGGATGGGATTGGCCTTCTGAGCTGCAAGCACACCCTGGCTGCTCATGTCCAGCTTCTCATCTACCAGCACCCCCAAGTCCTTTTCTGCAGGGCTGCT
>JAAGNO010021575.1:7144-37612 GCA_033439905.1 Ceryle rudis
CGGGGAGAGACGGAGGGGCGAGGGATGCCCTGTCCCCCTGCAGAAGCCCCTCTGCAGCGCTGCCTGCCTGCAGCCTGAAACCGGAGCTGCCAGGGCCCCTCTGCCTGGCCAGGCTGTAGGCACGACAACCGATAAGGCTCGGCCTCCCTCGCCGCTGCAGGGTGAGGGAGCAGCTTACTCTGAACCCATGTTACAGGTCTGGGGCTGGGGTTTCTAACGAGGTGGGTTCCTGACTATGCAAGCATGCTGTGACCCAGAGCCCATGCCAAGTCAGTGCAGCAGTGCAGAGGGATCCCCTGACAGCTACAAACATGGACACGCATTTGCCCAGGCATGTGCAGGCCCCGTTCCCTGAGGCAGCTGTCATGCCTGAGCAAGGGTCCCTTTGGTGCTTGCAGGTTGGGGGCTGCTGCCCTTCTTCAGGCAGAGGAGGGGGCTGGGAGCAGAGAGTTTCCCCCTGAGTCTCCACTCAGGCCAGCTGCACCGTGGGTGCTGTGCAAGGCCCCAGCCTTACCCAGGACCAAGGAGGAGCAACGGGGAGACAGAGACTGCCTGTACAGCATTTCCCTGGCAGCTGGCAATGGGGCTGCACATTGTTTGAGGAGGCCCCCAAGCTCCACTGGGTCCACCAGGTTTGCACCCCTGAGCTGGGCTACTACCCTGTGTCCCAGACCCATAGACTGCACCTTCTTGGCTTGTTTTACTTCTCCACTACAGCCCATCACTACGAGCCTCCACCAGACAGAAGCAACCATGTCCCATCTGCTGCATGTCAGCCCTGGGAACCTCCTGTACCAAAATACAGCCTTAAGCCCCTTCCTGCAACTCCTTTGCTGGAGCTGGCACAACTCCTTGGCACCAAGACATGTCTCAATTAACTCGGTATGTGAAGGAAAGGGCTGCCACTGCTTGCTCTCACTCTCGTGGGCCAACTTCACCCACCAAGAGGAGCCGCCAGCAACCTCATCTCTGCTGCCTACAGGGGAGAGCAGGGCGGGGAGCCCTGCAGCTGGGAGCTTGCTCACAGTGAGAATGTCCTTGCACTGACCCCGGACGGTGGGAAGGGGGAGACGAGGATGAGACATTCCAGCCCCTTGCTTCTAATTTAATAAAACAACAAGGAGAGAAGTGCAGAGAGGAGAGGGATTTAACCCCTCTGCAGCTGGGCTTTGCTGGGCTAGCATGGATGCTTCTTGTCAGATCCTCCCTGGCTGGCAAAGATCCCAGCCAAAGCACCCTTGCTCTGCTGTCCTGCTGGCCCTGGTCCTGCCAGCCTCCTGGCCGTCCCCAAAAGCCCTGCTACCAGCCCTCCCACTGTCACCTGCAGGTCCGTCTTCATGAGTGAAGCCCCGGCCTCCACGATGTAGTGACAGATAGTGCGCTGGCGTAAGGCTGCAGCCTGGTGCAAGCTGGTTTCGCCACTGGGGAGGAGAAAGCGGGAGATGTGAGATATCCCCTTTGAATGGGGACAAGCAGCACATGTGGGTAGCAGCGAAGAACAGTGGTTTAGAGGAAGCAGGAGTTGATGCATGCTTGTCCAGGCAGCCACGGCAGAGGAGGGGGTACTATTCAGGGATGGTCAGTCCAGAGTGGACTGGGAACAATGGCTAGTAGTTAGAGCAAGGGCAGCTGATAAGTGCTCAGATGACTGATCGCCTCAGAGTGGCCAACAGGTAATGCAAGTCAGTCAGTAACTTACTTCTCCTCCTCCGTGGCATCAAGGATTTCTGAAGGGGCTGTGGAGAGAAACACAGTGCAAGCCACATGAGACCTGGCTGTGGGGCAGAGACAGACCCACCTACCCCCCAGTCACCCTCCGCATCTTTCCATAGCGGCTGCCATTTCCATGCTGCCTGCAAAGGTCCTGTCTCCAAAGCACTCAGGCAATCCATGGCATCTGAGTCCAGGGAAGAAGAGCTGTTGTAAACTCATTACAGAGAAATATCTGCATAAACATGAAGCAGTCCGTATTTCAGTGGGAACTGCCAAAAACAACAGGTCAGCTATCCTGAAGGCAGAAGCAGGATGTTTCCCAGAGACATGCTGGTCCCTGCCAGGATATGGCAACAGCCTTGGAGGCACCCATGTCCTGGCAGACAGATGCCAGGGAAAGTGCCAGAAGGATAATCAAGCAAACCCGGAGGGAAGGGATTTAAGCCCAGGAGCACCACCTCCAAGCACAGGGTTGGGCTTTTTTGACTGCTGGGCTCCTTTGCTAAAGGTGGCACTGTGGCCCCAGCTCACCATTCTCGATGATGTATTTGACGATGTCTTTGCTCCCTGATTTGACAGCATGGTGGAGGACGGTCTGTCCCGAAGAATCTCTCACCATCAGGTCTCTTCCAGCCCGGTGCAGTTCTTGAAACTACAGGATTGCCAGATTGCACTTGGATAAATTGCCTTTCCCAGCTCTAAGCCCCAAACCCCATCATCACACCCCCAGGGTGCCCAGCAGGTTATGTAGATATTTGGGGCCTGGCAGGGAGATTTGTCTGGATCGGGATGTCACTGAGTCCCTTCTATGTTCCTCAGGAGAGGAACAGGGCATCATGCCAGGAGCCTGCCTGGTTTCTAGCCACCACTCCTGGAGGAAGGCCCTTGACAAGAGCTGCTCCAAGGCAATCGCAGAGCACAGCTGGCTGGGCTTCCCACAGCCCAAGGGGTACGCCACACAAGCAGGCCATGGGAGCACCTACCTTGCTGAAGTTGCCACTCTTGGCAGCTTCTATCAGGTCATCTGCAAAGAAGGGAGATGGGTTAGGGTTAGAAAAGTCAAACTGTAATGCTGTTTATCTAAACCTGGATCCAAGGGTTGGGCACTGAAGACACAGAGTAGTCACCTGAGGATACAGCATGAACTTATCCAGGTGCTAACCCCTTGGTCAGACTGATTTTACATGACTCTTTCACCCTCAGGCATGTAAGGAATAAGCCAGAGGAAGGAGGGAGACACCACATACCTGGGGGCACAGCCAGACCTCAGCCCCAGGGAGGTACACATGCAGGGGGAGCAGTCTCTGCCCATGGGCAGGATGACTTGTGATGGAAGTGGGGAGCAGATCTCCTGGGCATCAGTCAGTGGCCAAGACACCTCTCACCTGTGACTCACAACTCTAGGCACTGGGCCCCACTCAAGCTCCCCAAAACTCTCTCCAATTCCTCAGCTTGGTGCAGCCCCTGACCTGTGTTCCCACCTACACAGCTCCCTCCAGCCCTGGCAGGTATAGTCCCCTGACCCAGCCCACAGCACTTGGTTCCACAGGTTGGGGATTAATCCCTTGCCGCATCGTTTCCCACACAGCAGAGCTGCGAAGGAGCTTGGCTGGGCCGCTCCACAAATCACGGTCAGGTCTCTGCTGCCCACCTCTGGAGTCACCCACCAGCAGGGCTCCACGCTGCTGTCCAGGCAGGGCTAAAAAAGCCATGGTGGAGACCCAAATCAGCACAAATTGAGAAGAAGTGTGACATGTGGTGGGACAGACTCACCTTTGTGTGGCAGGCAGCGCTCAGGCTCAGCACTGGAAGAGAAGAAAAGGTGCAACTAACTGTGCCAGTCCTGGCAGCAAATCACCCAAAAGGTCACGCTGCAGGTAGAGGGGTGGCTGTGGAGAAGCCTGCCTGTGGTGCTCCTCCAGCAGACAATAGGAGAGACAGGCCAAGGGACTGCTGCTCTTTGGCCATACCATTTGCTTCTTCCCTGATCTGAGTTCTTCCCTGATCTGAGTTCTTCCCTGATCTGAGTTCTTCCCCATCCCCACTCCCATTTCCACTGTTGCTCCCAGCTCTGTTGCTCACCCACACCTGAAGGCTGGCTTCAGTTGGGCTGAAAGACACTCATGTCCTTTGCCTCACGCATCAGGGACTGGAGCTTGACCCCATGGCTGAGCCACCTGGTGATGCCCACTGCTTCTAGCAGCGCTGACAGAAGAACAGGGAGGACAAGGTGACATCTCATCCCTTGGTCTCACTCAGCACTGAATTCCTGCTTGCTTCCAGGAAGCCCTCCTATAACCTGGTCCAGGGATCAATGTTGTGAAGCCAATCTTGGCTTTCACATCCCTGCCCATACTCCCTGGCATCCAGCACCCCACACTCACCTCGGGGCAGGAGAGGAAGGTGGAGAGGAGGAAGAGGAGGGGAATGCAAAATGGTGCCCAGTGGGTGTGGCAGAAGAGTCAACAAGGTCAGGCATGGCAGGAGAGGTGCCCACGGTCTGGGTGATCACTAGCTCTGGGTCCAGCACATAGAGCTCATCCTGAGAGATCTCTGTCACATAGTTGAGGTGCTCCTGAAAGACACAAATCAGCCCTCCTCAGAAGCAAGATCTACTTCTGCATAGCTCCATTTCCTCACATCTCATGTCTTGTAGCCCACCCACTCACTCAGTAGAGTGATGATGGCTCAAAGAGTCCTGGGACCTGTGCCTGGGAAGCATCTGCATCTCTTTGTCCTTTTCAGCCTTCCTACCTCCTACCAACTCAGCAGATGACCTGTACACCTTATCTCCATATTCTCTTCTCCAGATCATTAGGGAAAGTTATTTAATACTGGTTAAGATGACCCCAGTTGGTGGGTCTCCTGGACAGACTTGCTATGTTGCTATTCCTCACCTGCTCTGCTGTACGGCCCTGCAGGCAGCTTCCAACCCAAGCTTCTGTGCTCCCACCCACACTTCCTCCCTTTTCCATAGGAATCTGGAGGTGCTGGGGCTGGTCCTGGGCCAGGCTCAACACACTACCCCTCGGAGGACATCACAGGGCAGGACAGTGGTACGAGACCCTAGTAGACTAAGCCTGCCTGTTCTGCACGAAGGTGGGACACCAAAGCACCTTCCTGGGGTGTAAACATACCTGATGCTTGGGCAAACATACCTGCTGGGGCAGGTATGATGGTGGAGGATGAGACTGCACTCACCTGTGCACGGTCTATCCTGTAGAACCTATCGGCCGTGGTTGCTGTAAAACAGGGACAGAAAGAGACAGGATGATTCTTGGTGCGAGACAAAGGAGATGGCCACTTTCCACTACCAAATGGAATGGAAAGTGAACTATTCAGCCACTTCATGGCTTGCATGGAGTGCACAGGCAAAGCGAACAGCACCCCAGGACCAGAAGCAGACTCCTTCCCTTTGGGACCCAGAGTGTATGCCTCTGCCCACCCCTCTTCCTTAGAGAAGAGATCTCCACAGCAGGGACGGGCCAGAGGAGATGAGTGCCAGAGGCATGTTTATCCTGTCCTGGATAGAGATTTACAGCCAGGGAGCTGCTGCTGAAGGTCTGTAATTCATCCACTTGAATGAGCCTGCACTGTCTTGAATGAAGCTCTGGCCTTGTTCCTGACACTTTTTCCTGTGCCCAGAACCTGCTCCTAGGAGACTGTTAGGAGGAGGGAAAGCAGTCCTGCTACAGCAGTTTTAGCAGTGACACCCAGGAGCAGCAGTGCCAGCAGCCCAACATACAGGGCTGGAACCTCAAAGGTGTAAGCTGCATCCTCTCTTCCAAGCTTGAAGCTTCCCAGACTCACTTTGCAACCTGCGGCTGCGCTCTGCTGTGCTCTACTGGAAGTCAAGGAGATGAAGACCCACCAGCAGTAACTTCTCCCAGCCAGCTTCCAGGTACAGAGGGAGACCTCTGGTGCCTCTTGGTCAGTGAAGGCAAGGGGAGAGGAGAAAGCTACTTTCTGGCAGGGGAGAAGCAGCAGCTGGAGTGCATCAGGACGCCTGCTCCCCATACCTCTGGGATGCTCATGGTGAGCCTCACTCCCAGTGTGCTGGAGCAGGGGAGCCCCCTGCCTGCACCACACAGGAAAGCAACCCTAGCAGGCCGGCAGTGATGGGACACACGCTGCCAAGCTGCCTTCAGCTCTGGGGGCAGGATACCAGCTTGCTCCACTCGTGGTCAGCAGCCAGAGGGCCAGGGATGGTGATTCCACCACTTCCCTGGGCAGCCTGTTCCAGTGCTTAACAACTCTTTTGGTGAAGAATTTTTTTTTTCCCAAGATCCAACCCAAACCTTTCCTGGTGCAACCTGAGACCATTTCCTCTTGTTCTCTTGTTACTTGGGAGAACAGACTGACCCCCATCTCGCTACAACCTCCTCTCAAGTCAGTTGTAGAGGGTGAGGTCTCCCCCACAGCCTCCTTTTCTCCAAGCCAAACAATGCCAGTTCCCTCAGCCATTCCTCGTAAGACTTGTGTTCTAAACACTTCACCAGCTTCATTGCACTTCTCTGGACATGCTCCAGAGACGGGCCCAAAGCTGAACCCCGTATTTGACGGTACGGCCTCACCAGTGCTGAGTACAGGGGGGTGATCCCTGACCTAGTCCTGCTGGTCACACTATTTTTGATACAGGCCCGGATGCTGGTGGCCTTCTTGGTCACCTGGGCACACTGTTGGCTCATGTTCAGCTGGCTGTCAACCAGAACCCCCATGTTCTTTTCCATCAGGCAGCTTTCCAGCCACTCTTCCTCAAGCCTGTAGCATTGCATGGGGTTGTTGTGACCTAAATGCAGGACTCAGCACTTGGCCTTGTTTAACCTCCTACCACTGGCCTCATCTCATTAATCCATACTGTCCAGATCCATCTACAGAGCCTTCCTACACTCCCCCCCATTTGGTGTCATCTGCAAACTTACCAAGGGTGCACTCGATACCCTCATCAGATCATTGACAAAGATATTAAACAGAGCTGGCCTCCATACTGAGCCCTAGGGAACCTCACTTATGAGCGGCTGCCAACTGGTTTTAACTCCATTCACCACCACTCTTTGGGCTCAGCCATTCAGACAGTTTTTCACCCAGCAAAGAGTAAGCCTGTCCAAGCCATGAACAACCAGTTTCTTCAGGAGAATGCTGTGGGGAACAGTGTCAAAGGCTTTACTAAAGTCTAGGTAGACAACATCCACAGCCTTTTCTTCATCACTGAGTGGGTCATCTTGTTATAGAAGATCAGGTTGGCCAAGCAAGACCTGCCTTTCACAAACCCATGCTGACTGGGCCTGCTCACCTGGTTGTCCTGTACATGACAAATGATGACACTCAAGATGATCTGCTATTTTTCAGCTCAGGGGGCTGGGTACTCAGAGAACAACTGGTCTTACTATTAAAGACTGAGGCAAAGAAGGCGTTCTGTACCTCAGCCTCTTCCTCATCCTTGGGCACTATGTTTCCCACCTGCATCCAATAAAGGATGGAGATTCTCCTTAGTCCTCCTTTTCTTGCTGGTGTATTTAGAGAAATACTTTTTATTGTCTTCTAAAGCAGTAGCCAAATTAAGTTCTAGTTGGGTTTCAGTCCTTCTAATTTTCTCCCTGCATAACCTTATGGCATCTTTGTAGTCCTCTTGAATGGCCTGCCCCTTCTTCCAAAGGTCATAAACTCTCATTTTTTTATTGTATTCCTGCTAAAACTCTCTGTTCAGCCAGGCCAGTCTTCTTCCCTGCCAGCTCATTTTTCACCACATGAAGATGGTCTGCTCCTGTACCTTAAAAATTTCCTTCTTGAAGAACATCCAGCCTTCCTGGGTGCCTTTGCCCTTCAGGATGGCTTCCCAATGGATTCTGTCAACCAGGCTCCTAACAGGCCAAAGTCTGCCCTCTGGAAGTCCAAGGTGGCAGTTCTACTGACTCCCATCCTTATTTCTCTAATAATCAAAAACTCTAGCATTTCATGATCACTATGCTCAAGATGGCCTCCACCTTTCACATAAACCCAAATCCTTCTCTGTTATGAATAACAAGTCCAGCAGGGTGCCTTCCCTAGTTGGTTCACTCAGCAGCTCATCGGGAATTTATCTTTCACACAGCCCAGGAACCTCCTGGACTGTTTACTTTCCACAGTATTGTATTTCCAGCAGACATCTGGGAAGTTGAAGTCCTCCACAAGAACAAGGGCTAGCTATTGTGGGACTTCACCCAGCTGCTTATAGAATATTTCATCTGCTTCTTCATCCTGGTTGGGCAGTCTATAACAGACTCCCAACACGCTATCTGCCTTATTGGCCTCTTCCCCCTGATTCTTGACCCATAAACACTCAATCCTATTATCACCATCATGAAGCTCTAGACAACCAAAGCACACGCTAACATGCAGGGCCACTCCACTGCCTCTCCCTCCTTGCCTATCCCTTCTGAAGAGTTTACAGCCATCCACTGCAGCACTCCAGTCGTGCGAATCATCCCACCATGGTTCTGTGATGGGAACTGTCATCATTCTCCTGCTGCACAATGGCATCCAGGTCTTCTGGTGTGTTACCCATGCTGTGTGCATTGGTGTAGATGCACTTTGGCTGGCCTATTGATCCCACCACCTTTCTGGGGGGAGGAACCCTAATTCATACATGACCACTCCCAGGCACTTCCATGGTTTCTAATACATCAATAACTCTTGTATCTTTGCTGGATCTCCATCTCCTGCTTTCACTGAGATGGCAAAATGAAGGGTCTCACCAGCACACAGTCAGACATAGTCAGCACTCTCATGAGAGGATGATACTCACAGTCCAGGAAGCACCACTTGGGTGACAGCTTCTGGGACGACAGTGTCTTTGGTTTGGCTCCATCTCCCTCCTGCATAAAAAAAGAGAGGGTAAAGTCATGTTTATTGGCCTCCTCACCTCTCCCCAGAGTGTCTCTCCTGCTCTGGGAAGTCCCTGAAGACATGGAGGACAACAGGCACTTGGGTGGAAAGGAGAACTTGAACACAGGCACAGCAAGCAGTGACGGGGGGCAGCATGGGACAGACTGGAGCTGACACACACCAGCTCACTGGAGAGAGATGTGCCACCAAATGAGTACGAGACTGGCATGGTGGACATAGCAGATGGGCCTGTGGGACAGAGTGAGGCCATACACACCTGAAAGAGCAGGCGCTCTAAAGCAGAGGACTGTGGAGGGAAATCCTGCAGAAAGGCAAGGTGGCCAGTTACAGCCTTTGTCTGGGTGGCCCCCCAGCCCCTCTCTCATCCCACTGCTGCTGCTTCATGTGCTACCATACCTGGCTTTACACACTGCCTAGCCAAGGTCTCTGCCCTGCTTTGAGACCAGAGCACAGTGGATGCCCAGGGAGAGAGAAGAGGTAAACCACGAGGTCACCAAGGAACACCAGCCTCAATGCACAGCTCTAGAGGTGCAGGAGGTTGCAGAGACATCAGTCTACCAGGTTGCTACTGGAGGAAAGCTTTACCTGGTGAGCCCAGGAGCTGCTAGTCATGCGCCTGCCTGCATGTCCTCACCACTTCCTGGGTATGAGGCAGGCAGATGAAAAACATGCAGAGCAGCCAGAGCAAGGAGCAGATGCCAGTGTGCCAGCTTGGGCAAACACCTCTGCACCTCAGCCTGGCAGGACACCAGGCACATGCTGTATTGGATTCCCTAAGGCACAAGAGCCAGGTAACTGGGGACTGAGCAAGGTCCCTTCTGTCTTCTGGGAGAAAATCAGACTGAGCAGTGCAGTGCCAGGAGGCACACTGCAGGCTCACAAGGCATTGCTCACCAGGAGCAAGGGCTCCACAGCCCGTGTCTGGGTCATGGACGTGCACTAGGATGTTTGCAGGAGCACAAAAGTTAGTACTAGCTACTGCATAGAGCTGAAGGGGGGGACAACCCTAATCCAGGCACCTGGGCAGGCAGAGCTGTGCCAGGAAACACAGAGGCCACAAAGGGCTGAAGGAACGCAGCACAGCAAAGGGACGGAGGAAAGGCCTCCCCAAGCACTCAGCAGGGGGAAGGGAGTGAGGCATAGGATGTGTGTTGGCTTTTTCCACTGCCTCATAATTTTTCTGGGCTACTGACATTCTGGGCCTGGAGAACAAGGTCAGAAGAGCACTGCTGAGAAAGAAGGTGCCAGAAAGCAGGGAGCAACAAGCCTCCAGCTCAGGATCCCGCCTCTGCCATGCAGTGAAGGCAAACTGTGACCTGCTGTCAGAAGCAGAAGCATGTGTGTTTGTGCGTGCAGGTCCAGGAGGCTTAGAAATCCCTTCCCTGAGCCCTTCCATCCTCAGCATCCAGCTATGACCACTTCCCACACTGAGGCTCACCTCCTGAAGCCTCTCGATTTGGGTCCGGCATAACTCCAGGTCACTGTCTCCTGGAACCACGATGATCCCCAGAGGCACAGCTGCATGACAGGGCACAGACACAACTCAGGGAGCAGCCGTTGCCCCATCTCCCAACACCTCACACAGCTTAGGGGAGGGCACTGCCAGACTCAGGGACTGGAGCTCCCACCGCACTGGTCACTCACAGGCTTCCTTGAGCTTTTCCTTGTCATAGTGCAGTGCCTCGTAGTCACGCATGCTGATTCGGCTCACTCGGATCCGCAGCCGCTCAGGCACTGGCTGCTGGCTGCGTGCAGCAGGGAAGGAAAAGGGAAAGGTATCAGAAAGGGACAGCCCACCTTCTCCTTATCCCACTCATCCACCCAAAACAGGCAAGAGCACAATCTTTTACACAGACTGGGGTGGGAAGCTTGGCAGCAGCAGCTTCTTCAGCATCAGGGTCTGCCCATACTTCTGTGACCCTTCCCAACCCTCCCTGAGAGAGGACTGAAATGCCTCTGGAGTGCTGTCCCTTCCTCCTCCACTGCTCCTGCCTTTCAGAGAAGGTGGCAGATTGAGCTAAGGAACCTACTCATTAAGCAGAGGCATAGAGTTGCGCCGCTTGGTCTTCTGCACCATGTTGGCTTGGTTGCGCAGGGAGATGTGGATGCAGGAAGCTGCCAGCTTGCAGGGCTCTCCATCTACCTGCATGGGGATGGCCTTGGAAGTGGTGAGAACCACCTGCCGGCACTGGCACAGCCGCTCTCCGTGGCCACCAACCTGCAAGGCAGCCTGTGAAAGGGTCCAGAGTGAGAGCAGAGCACAGACTGGGGTGCGGATGGGGGAAGCACCCATTATCAGACAGATGGTGCAAGTGAACCAAGTTCTGAGGGTCTCAGGCCTGATCTAAGTGGGAAGGAATCCACAGAGACCAGGGCATGACAGCACTTTGCCTAAATCTCAGAGAGCAGACATGGTCACACAGGCCAGTACCACATCTCCTCTGTGGAGCTGGTGGGCTAGCTGACACCTGGTCCATGGGACCAGTTGCTCCCCTGGTTGCTAGCTACAACTGGCAACAGCACCAACTCACCAGGGATGTCATGGTGAAGCCGATAACTTCAATGCAGCCATCATCATGCCGCTGTGGCTCGAAGTCGTGGTGCTCTCCAGGGTTGCCCCAAGGCATGGTGCCTGCACAGTACCTGTGAAGGGATGGTAAGCATGGACAGGTACCGCAAACCCAAGCAGGGATCTGTGAATCATGGGGATGAGGAGGTCCACATATGTGGGTAGGTCCTGGGACTGCTCACCTGGGGATATTCAGGAAGACCAGGCACTGAGGCTTCAGGTCCTGGATCTTGGAGGTCAGGTCTGTCTCATCGCACTGGAGACAACATAGGGACATTCCGGCTGCTGCAAAGGGGGAGCCTGGCCCACATTACCCACAAGGGGGGAAATGGCCTCCCCCCTCTGCTCCCTACAGTGACTGTCCTCCAAGCCAGGGGAAGCTGATGCTCCCAAAAACACCCTCTCCCCAACCCGGACTCAGTGTGCCAAGCGACTGCCCCTCATGCCTCCACAGCTCACCCCCGTCCCTGGCCCAGAGCACCCCTGCACACTCACAACCAGCTTGACGTGTTTTGCCAAGTCTTTGGAACTCCCGGTGAGGAAGTCAGAGAAGGCCGTCTGCCAAGGTAAGAGACAGTGTTAGTGCCCAGATATTCACCAAAATGGGCAGCCAGGAAGTCTGCCACCGACACTCGGACCTCAGCTGTTAAAAGCAGCAAACCCCCTTCTCATCCACTAGCAGAAGCCCTTTCCTCTCCTCCTCCCAAAACAACCTGATCCATTCCACTTGCTATTTTGCCTACCAAAAACCTTGAAGCACCTTCAGTAATATGCCCTAGCATTCTCCTGCCAGGCCAGTGCTGGCTTTAGGGAAGAGGTGGGTCTCCTCCAGTGAAAGACTAGAGTCAAAAGAGACAAATTCAGTCTCAAACTGTAGTGCAGTACCACCAAACAGAGCTGATATGACACCCTCTGCAGATGTGACCCCATCTAGAGATACCACAAGAAACAGCATGGCCTCTGTTACACAGACCCTAGGGCCCCTTTTGTGCTTAACTGTACAGAGAGGAGGGGAGACACAAACAGGAGATGAGATGACACAGAGCAGCACCTGGCCTTTAGACCTGCTCACGTACCGGTCACCCAGCCACCTGTGCAGGGAGGTATATTGAGGACAGGGGAATGGATGAGCAAAGATGACACTGAGGCACAAAGCTTTGGATCTAAGATACAAAAGGGTGGCATATTTAGTCAGGGAGCTGTGACTGACACAAGGTATAAAATAAAAGACCAAAGTAGTGTGGGAACTCTATGGAAAGGCTTCCTGTTCCTCTGCAGGGGGGACAGCCTGCCTCCCCACAGGTCCTGAGAGGTCCTGCCTGGGTGACCATCCGTGAGCTGGAGAATGAGAACAATAGTGGCAGGAGATCAACACAGCAACTGTACCGCAGGCCAGAGAGGAAGTTATGCTGCCAGCAGCACTAGCAGCCAAAGGGGAGCTGCACCCCCCAGGGCTGCAGCCTTTCTCCAGCAACTCTCTAGCTTTGGGGAAGGCTAAGCTTGGGTGCACACAAAGGCTTGTGCAACTTGGACAAGTGAGTTTAGAGTGAAGACAGGAGGCAGGGCCATGCCTGTGCTCCAGCTGATGCTAAGGCTGCTGTGAAGGCATGCCACAATATCCTCCACACACTCACCCCAGCATAGAACATTTTATTCCGAAACCGGCTGTTGAACTTCTCTGGGTTGGCCTCTAGGGAAAGGAGAGAAAAGTCCATGTCACTGGCCTGCACATGGAAATACTTCACTTGCCAGCTCTCCCCAGACACAGCTCTCCAGACAGCCTCAGCCAGGAGGCAGTGCCCAGCTCTCTTTTTATGCAGGGATCCCTTTTCCTCATCTGCAGCCTCCACCTGCTCCTCAGGTTTCACCTCCAGCCTGTGCCTGGGGCAATCCTCTCATTCAGTTTCCTGAGAAATGCTTTATAGGCCCAGCTCTGGGACACCACCTCACCACAGACCCTGCCCCAGCCCTGCCACCCCTCGTACCTCGGGATTCATGGAACTCCAACGTCACACGTGCATCAAAGCCAAGGCTGAAGTAGTTATTAAAGACATCCAAGGGGAGCTGGAAAGGAAAGGAGGAATAAGGACGAGGCTGCCAGCATGTGGCTGCAGCAAAGACAAGGTCAGGGTACATCAGAGACATGTACAGTGCTCACAAGGCTGAGGAAGTCCTCTTGACTTTCCCCCCAGGAAAATACTGAGGTCACCAGCCTGAGATGATGGATTAGCACCTGGCGCCTAGAGACAAAGGATGTGGTCCAAGGGGACACACTCTGCTCTCCAAAATACCTGCAATCTCCCCTATTTCTGCTAAAGAAACAGTTTCAGGGGGGAGTGGGCTTATGGGTGTTGCAAGCTGTGGTTAAAACCTCTGGTGAACATTTAGTTCTGATCTCTGCATGCCTTGCCAAGAGTGCTGTGGGTCAGAGCCACAAGGAGAGGATTGGAACTGGAGCAGGAAACGGGAAACACCAAGCCAACACTGTAGGCCCAGGTGCTGGGGCTGCCTGAACCGGTGTGAGGAAGGAGAATGCAAACCCCCAGTGCAGGAAATAAACACGGAAAAGAGGTGTCCCACCTTGTCAGTGGCTGCCTCATCCTTTTCCTCTGGGTTCGCATCAGGGTTTGGCTCCACGTGGAGGTTCCAGCGATCAAGCTGCACGATGTTCCCATCTTCCACATGTGAAAGGATCTTGGACAGAGGCTCATCTGTGTAACCCTGGTGAAGAGCAGGACTCAGTGAGTCTCCTACCTGCCTCCTGCAGAGATGCAATGCCCCAGAGAGGTGGGCTTTAGGAAGATATCCCAGGGAAAAAAGTGTGGAGAAGATCAATTCTACTTCAATGCACAATAAAGTGGGACTTCAAATTTAAAATAATATATCTTCCTTCTAAAAATCTCCCAAAGTTTGAAATAATAATTGCTTTTGTTAGTGTCCTAATAGATCATAATTTAATGTAGAATAATCCAAACGGCGGAAGAAGAGAAATATCCAAGTGGACCTTATTTGTTGTTCAGTATTTAAGGAATGTCAAAAGACCCAGTCCATGCAAATCAACATCCATGGGTCTGGAACCCAAGTCAAAGCGCTCAGCCCCGCTCTGTCAGCGGCACGCTCTTGTGCCTGTCACTTACCCCGCCCCAGTTCAGTGTCCTGGCCAAATCGTTCCCTGTCCCCAAAGGTAGGATGGCCACAGGAGGAGGTGGGTTGAGGCGCAACTGGTCCAGAATGGAGAGTATCCAGCCCACCTGCTCAAGCAAGAGAGTGCAAAGAAACAGGTGGTTATTTCAGGGACTGGCAGGCAGGTGGAGGTGACTCAGAGAGCTAGCAATGGCAGGGGGGCAGAGAGGGGTCCCCTTAGTCACAACTGAGGCTATTCACAGTCTTTAATGATCCAGACGGGTGGTGCAGGAGATACCTGTAATCCCAGTGAGGACACTGGTTCCCAAAAGGGCTATAAATCCAGAAATGTAACAGACCAGCACTCCCTGGAGCAGTACATGAGGGGAACTGCAGTATCCAGTGCCACCAGCTGTACCACGGACACAAGGTGCACATTTCGCCCCATTCTGGATTACAGTGCATGAGGAGGGTGCTGCTGGCACTGGAAAGGCCTGGGGTAAAGGGCATTGCAGGCACAAGGGGGCTGGGGGCTCACCGTGCCATCTCCCCCGCACGCCAGGATCCGGAGGTTGTGGACCTTGCGGTACAGCTCCAGTCTGCAGGGAACAGGGAGGGTGAGGAGGGGAAGAAAGAGACACCAAAGGTGTTACTCAGTGGCTGCAGGGGTCCCTGCCCTCACAGAGCCCTTGGCATTCACAAAGCCACGTGTGTGTCTCCCTCCCCATCTCCGCAGCAGTTCACAGCACTGGGCAAAGCCACGGGAACTATGGCTTCACCAGCTCTTGCAGAGGAAGAGAAGAGTGTCCAAAGTCTGCACACACACAGATAAACCAAAATGTAGGAAGCAGAAAAGATTCCCATGATATTAATTGAATATAGTCACCTAGGTCTGGGAACCTCACCCCACAGCCAGTCTCTTCACCACTAACCTTAAGGTTAGACCAGTCCTCCAGCAGGAAACTCTGACTGACCACAAGGTATCCTAGAGAGGCCTCTCAATGTATGAACTCATTGGAGGTCTCCTTGCACAACAGAGCTATGGAGCATCAGGCCTCTGTCAGCCATGGGAAGAGCTCTGAGGGGGAATCGCTGAGGCAGGGATGGGAGAGAGAAGGGTGTTGCCCCTATCAGTACTCACGCCTCCTTGGGTCCACCCTGGCTGAGGTCAAAAACCTGCCGTGGGTTGAGATACCACATGAAAGATTGGATGATCTTGGCTCCCTATGGGGAGAAGAAAGACTTCAGGTAACAGAGATTTCCCAGTGGATAATGGAAGAAAGCATCTGGTCCTGGGGCCAGGCCAAGATAACATTGTTCGGGGGGGGACTCAGGCAAAGCTTGGCCTCGGTGGGAATTGCCAGGCAGCAAACCGGCATTGTGGGAGTTGCCTTGCCTCTTCTGCAGCTGAGACATCACCAAAACTATGATGAGACCTCAGCAGCCAAATGGCAATGCCCTCACAGAGCTGCCTGCTCGGGAAGATGTAGGACCAGGCCATACCTGATTGCCACCACTCTTGGGGTTCACAAACACCAGCAAGGGCTTCATGAGAGGAGCTGGCATGGGCTTGATGACAAAGGGTTTCCATTTCCCTTCCTGCAAAAGACACCACAGGTCCTTCAACAAAACCAGGGCAACACAAGCTCCCATCTCCATCTGAG
The DNA here is from genome assembly GCA_033439905.1 of Ceryle rudis. Lineage (NCBI taxonomy): Eukaryota > Metazoa > Chordata > Aves > Coraciiformes > Cerylidae > Ceryle > Ceryle rudis. Next base: position 23,099 of record JAAGNO010021575.1, read on the forward strand.
CCCTAACATCACACAGGTCAGGAGTGGGAGGGGAGAATGTCCCAGCCACCCTGTAAGCCTTATAGCTGGGATTTGCCCTGCCAGCGGGCACTTTTCCACCACCTCACTCACCTTAACCTCAGCACAGACCCAGCAAAGCCCCCTTCATTTCCCAGCCTTGCTCCTCACTGCCTGGTTTCTCTACCCTTCTAAGACAAGGTCATTCCCCATCCCCTCATCTCTTACCTCAGCCCCCTTTTTGCTGGACTTCCTCTTGAACGATGTCCTCTTCTTCTTCTTACTAGATTTCAGTGGATTCTAGAGTGAAAATAAATAAACCCAAAAACTCTGTGAGGAGCTACTGGGCAAGCAGGAGTTGTGAAAGAGCCACAAGAGCTGAGGTGACTTACCTGGGGCCGCCGGACACGCAGAATCCAGGTCGGAGGAACAACAACAGCAGCGTGAGCCCCCAGCGAGCAGGGCTCTTCGATGTGTTGCAGCATGAAACATGACACTTTGCTATGATACTGGAGAAGGAGAAGACAGAAAACTCAGCTGCTCAGTTTGCTGGTGACAGTCACCTTTTCCTCCTCCTAGGTCCCCCAAGCCAGTGCAGCTTGCAGCTGCAGAGAAGCAGCTTGGGGAGTCCCAGCAGAAAGCAGAGGTCATTAGGTGCAGAACAGGCCGATAAGATGTTCAATGGGGGCTTTGCTCACCGCTTGCTTGCACCAGGAACAGCTGATAGCTACAATCTCTTTACTATGGAAAGCAAACTTCTGCTGGAAACCCTGTGGAGGGAAGTGTAAGAGTCTTAGATAATTCCATCACAGGTTTCTACCAGCCATCAGGACTTTCTCACCACTAAGAGAGGGCGCCTGCAGCTGGAGCCCTCTGGATCTCCGTCAGATAGCCCCAACCACTACTGTGGCACCAGGGAGGCCACCGAGCTCTGCAGGGGTGTCCCTATTGCTCAAGGAAAGCATGTCAGGAAGATGGTTCCCTCCAGGACTTATTAGGCCCAGGGGGAGAACATGGCTATGTGGAAAGCACTTATGTAGTGCTTCACTGTGCAAAACAGGGCACACATTTTTTTTTTGCTGTAGGCTGTTGCTGCCAAACACAATTATGGGATGTCCCTGGTCCCCAGCACTGTTCTTGTCTCTATTTTGTCCTTATCTTTCCTTCAGGCTGAAAAAAACCAAACCAAGATGCCTTCTCACCTTGCCACACTGCCGGCACTTGCCTTCCTGCCGCCTCCGGTGTACCCAGTGATGCCGGACAATGATGGGCTACAGAAAAAATAAATGAAGAAACAAAAAGGAAACAAAATGAAGAAACAAAGGAACAAAAGGTCCAATGTGTGAGGGAAATCAGCAACAGACAGGAGGAGGAATGGACCCAGGCCAGACAAGATACCTCAGCTCTTATAGCAAGCCCACTGCTCACAGGCACCATCTCCAACCCTCTGGGGAAAGACTAAGTCAAAGAATCATGGGGAAAAAGGCCAAATTAAGGTGTTCAGAGAAGAGGGAATTAAACCCAGAAAAAATAGGAAGTAGGGAAAGGACACTGAAGACTGAGACACAAAGCAAACGCAATGAAGAGTGGGCAAGCAGTAGCGTGGAGCACTACTTTCACCATAAATCACATCTCCAACCCATAACATCTCTGCCCAGATGCCCCCAGCGCCAGGTGAAAAATGTCCTGGTGGAAGGTGTGAAAAACCCCAGGGAGACACAGTTTGTGTCCGCAGCAGGAAGATGGAAATGCTTGCAACTAACCAGCGAAATTGCCTAGCTCCACGTTCCTCAAGGAACGCAGCAGCCCCAAGCTCCACCACGTCCACTTCACCCAGCTCTTTGCCCCATGGAAAGTTTTGCCAGCCTTCCTCAGCCCCTGCCAATGACCCTGCCAGAAGAAAGGGCAGCAACCTGCTTGCAGGCACCTCCTCCCTGTCTGCAGGCTCATGGTGCGTGACAGCTGGGATTTCCCTGGTCTCTTCCCTGTATTGGGAAAAGCATTGCATGGAGGGCAGAAAAGAGAGAAGACGGAGTGAGAGTTCACAACCCAGCAGAGTAGGGCTCAACACCCTGCTCTTCATAGCTTTTGGGATCATGATGATGATAAAGAAACTGGCAAGAAATTTGGGTCAGCTCCAGCACTGCTGTCTCTGAGTGCAGAACATGGGAGAGGACAAGAGCCCTGTTGGCTTTAGAAGACATTAATCCAGCAGGAGCATAAGTGGGGCTATGGCCTGAGCTCATCTCTGGGTCCCAGCAGGCATATCTAGGGAAAGGGCTGACCCTAAAGGGGATTCCCAGCAGCACAAAGGCCAAAAGAGCACCTCTCTAGGGAAACAGGAGGGAAGACATCTTGGAGGAACTGAGGAGTATTAGAAAGCAGGATTTGTGAGAAAAAGGAGGAAAACCAGGAAAGGGGAGAGAGAAAAAATGTGTAGAGTTTGGGGAGGAGTAAAAATAGAGACAATAAAGTGAGTGGAGGCAGACACTTGTCAGAAGAGACCAGAAAGTAAGTGAAGGACAAATAAGGGATCTGGGCTAAGAGTGGTAAGAGAAGTCATGGCAGGAGAAGCAAAGGAAGAAAGGAAAGTTTACAGTGATGCTGAAAGCTCCACCTTACCAGGTCTCACTGGCATTTCTGAGCAGGCAGCCCTGTGTTTGAGTACTTTTCCCTCGCTGCATCTGCTGTGCCAGCACAAACACGGTGCGGTGGCAGCAGCTGTGTAACCAAAATGTCCCATGACTGGACCATCCATGCCCATTCCAGAGTGCCGCATAGGCTGCAGGGTGAGGCATGAAGGCTGACAGGTGCTTTCACTAGCACGGCTCAGCAGGCAGCTCCGAGGCTACCACTTAAGCCAAGTACATTAAAACACAGGCTAAAGAGGTCCAACAGCACCACTGTGGGCATGTTGCACTCCTACCTGAAGTACCTATGGCACCCAGGTCAGGGCTGAGTGATAAAAACTGTAAGTGAGCTTGTACTACTTCCTTCCAAACTGTGGGAGGCTTGGGGACCTGTTGCGAGCCACAGCCTCCTCTATGTGCTTGGAAACCAGCACAAAGGGGAAAAAACTCTCCCAGTAAACACTGTTCACAGGTTCCCCCCATGCAGATGCAGGAGCTTTAGAACATGCTCTATGATGAGGGGATGAAGAACAGAAGATGCTTCTGCATTTTCTGCCTGTGAGCTCCTCACTCCTCACACCCAGTCTGCACTACTGCCTTTCAAAGAAACATCCCTTGTACTCTGCCACCCCCATGGAGACAGCACAATGCCTGCACTCTGATGGGCAACATGCCAGCAGCATCTGACATCTTTGCCACCAGACTGCAAAGGCAGATGCAGATGTGGGCAGCACCCAAGGTGCAACTCTCACCTCCCGTACGTTCCGGGATCCCGACTCCCTGAAGGAAGGTTTGCAGCGGAAATTTATCTGTAGATTGAATACATGAGAGGAATCAGTAAAACCTCTGTACCCAAAGGAAACCTACCAGAGTTTACTTTACTCAGAGCCTCTGGAGATGTTTGGTGCTTGCCACAAAACCCCTCACGTATCTCTGTTACTGAACAAAATAGGGCCTGCGGTCCCTATCATGTCACTAGATGCTCCTTTCTGTATTGGCTCCTCAGAAGAACCCCCTTTGCAACGACATGTTGCAGTTCCCCAGTCCTCTCATGTTTCACTGCCCAAGTGGAAGGGCTGCCCAGGAAAAGGCTGTTAGAACTTTACAAGGCACAGAGAGGGATTAACAGGGTCTACTCACCTTCTCCAGCTGTTCGATGCAGGGTGTATGCACTACGATCTTGCAGGCTGCACACTTACGCCTGGAGAGAGGTTTTTGCTGAAGGATGAGAAAAGAGGAGGAAAAACATGCCTGTGAACAGCAGTGTTCAGAGGCCAGCAAGGTCAGCCTCCTATCGCACCTCCATACATTTCAGGATGCAGAACAAGTCCTATAGGAAAGTTAGACACAAACTAGACTCCTTGCAAGTGAAGGTATCTAAGCATGTGTCTAGAGAAGATGGTCTCAAGTCTGGGACAGAGCAGGGAGGTGCTCTTCCACTGTCCTGTCCTGCAGTCCTTGGCCTCTTCTTACACTACCTGAGAGCACCATGGAAGCTGGTCTTGGAGGGACCTGCAGGGCTCTCATGGTAGGCCCGGCAGGCAGGCACAGGGTGTATCAGTGCTCCGTGTGCTGCACCACAAGCAGGACTGAGCCTGCAAGCTGTGAGGGAGGACTTCAGCAATCCCATAAGATCAGTGCTGCCTGCAGGGTCAGGAGGCAGCAGGCCTGGGTCTCCAGCACTCACTTTTCTCTGCTACTGAAATGTGTTGGATTCAGATGGTCCCACTAAAGGTGTGGGACAACAGTGAGACAACAGTGTCTCCCCGGAATATCATCGTATCACCTCCAGTCAAGAGGCAACCCTGTGTCAGGTTCCCATTGTAAACTGAGCACCAGCACTGGCAGAAACTGGGGAGGCCGCCCTCCAGCACGAAGAGGTAGAAGGGACAGGCAGCTCCCCAGCCTCCCACATGCACCCCAGCAGCAGCAGCGTGGCCTTTGTGGTCTTCCAGCCAGGTGGCAGCACAGCCTGTATCTCTGGCCCTTGCCAGGAAGGCAGATGACCCCAGGTGACTCACCAGCAGCTTTGCCATACAGTTCTGCTCCCCAACGTAGCAGAAGTCCCCAGAGACATTGGTCTCAAACCAGATGTGCTCTCCATAGACCGCAGTCTCCTGAAAGGCACAAGACAACACGTTTTTCTGAGAGCACCTGGAGATGGGTATCTGAGCTCCTAAAATACTTTGTGCAAGGGACGAGATACTGGACAACGCTGGTGGGTGGGAGGTTGGAGCTAGATATAGGACAGGAGACAAGACACACAGAACAATCAGGGCAAACATCTGGACAGAAGAGAAGCTCACAAAACTGCTGCCATGGCCCACCTGTTGGAAATGAGAGGGCCCCAGAAAACCAACTCCAAGATCTACAGCCCAGTTGCAGTGCCCTGCACAGGGAAGCTGCTTCCATCAACCCCTGAGAGGCGGCATTGGGGCAAATTCAATGCAGAGGACTCTCCTGAAACAGCTTCCTTCCTATGGCCTCAGAGTGCAGCTTAAAACCTGCTGGGCTTTGCCTGCAAAGGAGGGGGGGCTTCTTCTTGTTGCTTAGCCTCAGCCACCAAAAGACCTCATCTGCCAGGAGCAGAAGAGCTGGCAGTGGAGCAGCTATGCTATCCTCCCAGGAACCACCTGTACCTACACAGCGTCTCCCTGAATCATCAAGGAGTGCTGCCAGCAGCACAGACGCTAGCACCAGCTGGTGGCAACGGTGGAGGCCATAATGTGTCAAAGCCAAAGTCACCTGGGAAGCCTCGGCCTGGGAAGAGCTTGCTGTTTCTTGGCCAGGAACCCGTTCCCTGCAATGCCCAGCAAAATGTGCTACAACTTACGCTCCAGTCCACAGTGCTACGTATCTGCCTCTCCGAGTTACTCCTCAGGGCTAGCGCAGGGTTTGGCTGGGCTACCATGTGCTGGAGGCTGGTCTTGGCAATCGCCTTCCTGGAAGACAGAGGAGGGATGGCTATTAGATCAGAGGAGGAGGAATATGTGCAAACCATATATATGATGGATGGTGAGGCTGGAGCAGAAAAGCCTCCTCAGCTCAAGCGGCTGGAAGCAAGTGAACTCCAGCACTGCAAGACAAGGAATATCAGCTCCTGAGAGGCAGCCCCATGGTTAGGAAGAGGCGCTGGCCATGCTGCTGATGCTTCAGGTAAAGACACCCTGCACCTGGCAAAAGATGCAGCCTGGGTCTGCTGGGTCAAAGCCCTTGGGGATGACAGGTCCATTGCAAAACAGCCTGGGGATACTCTGTCGAGCTGTGGTGGTGGGGCTGCCTTTGCAGAGACAGCCCAGAGCCCTTGCTCCACAGAGGCCCCCCGCAGCTTTCCCATGCCAAGGCATATCAGAGACTAGGGTGTTTTCAGGACCAATACAACCAACCAGAAAAAAAAAGCAGCTCTTTGTTTGGGGCCAGCAAGCTTCTCCCAGGTGTGCTGGGGTGGAAGAAAGGAGAAGCAGAACTGGCCAGCTGAAGAAAGGGTAGATCTCCAGCCCACAATCAGGCCTGTCAACTCTGGCCCTGGGCTGGCAGGGGATGCCTGCAAGCCCCTAGGGCTGCACCAAGAGCATCAGAGACAGTGCTGGCCCGAGTGGGAGATGCTTAAGGGACGTGAGCAGCACTGCAAGGCACCAATGGCAGCCTGGGCCAACTGTGCTAGGCTCCCTTTCCTCCCCTCCCCGAGGCACTGCCTGCTTGCATGCTGCCGCCATACATACAGCAGCCGGGGGCTCCAGCCATCCGGGGTGGTGTGGTAGGCAGGCTCCGGTCCCAGGCACTCAGGGAGGGTGGCAGAGGGGCACCCAGCTCCGGCCACCCCTGTGGAGCGCTGGGTCAGCAGCCGCAGGTGGCTGGAGGAAAGCAGCCCAGGCCGGGGGGCATCGCTGGAGCGCCGGCGCTGGCTGAGGCGGCGGTAGTGGCCCGGCAAGCCATAGGTGGCCCGGCCATACATGAACTCAGTGGGCAGGCGGTGGGAGGAGGCTCGCCGCAGGCAGCGGGGGCCCCGTGACAGGAGCCCAGCCTGGAGCGGCTGCAGCTGGGGCAGCATGGCCAGCCACCTCTCCTCGGCCCACCGCTCCCGCTGGCGCCGCTTGGCTCCCGCTGCTGCACCAACACCATCATCCTCTGGAGACTCAGATCCAGAGCTGTTGGTGCAGGGTACTCCATCTGCTTCCTCTCCAGTGGGGATGAGACTGGCCAGGAGGATGGAGGGACACACCAGGTGGGTGTCGATGGCTCGCACCCGGCCCCCACGCTTCGTCTGCACGGCGAACCTGGGGCTGAGGCAGGGTGGTGTGGTGCTGGAGCGGCGGCGGGTGCCAGGGTGCCGAGACAGGCCCAGGCAGGAGAGGGCTGGCAGTGAGGTCCCCGAGCTGCGGCGATGCTGGGCCAGCGAGGCGGAGGGCAGCCCTGCCTGGGAGCGTCGCCTGGCCTTGCCTGTGGGCACTGCCACTGCGCTGCTGCGCCGCAGCCCCCTCGTCCCAAAGTGCCGCCTAAAGAAGGTTTCCATCGCACCTGGGTGGTGGCTGTTAACACAGAGACCAGGAGTTAAATAGGCTCCCCTGTGAATCCCCAGGCCTGCAAGGGTCAGGGCAGGGGGACAGCAGCGGACAGAAGGACATGGTGATGCCACCTGGGGTCACAGCAGGGCTGGGACCTGCACTCCTTGAGCTCCCTGCTCCTGCTCAGCCCAGGGTGCTGTGATGGTAGAGCAAGTGTCACCACCTGGATGGGACCCTCTTCATCCCCTGCTCACCACTCTGGCATTGGCAGAAGCCCTGCATTCCAAGGCACTGATCAGCCCTGGCAACTATCCCCTCCACTCTGCTGGTGCTGGTCCACTTGGTTTCCCCACAGGAACCACTTTGGTCAGGCACAACCCCCACCAAATTTGCAGCAAATTGAAAGTAAGCCCCCACAAATCCTAAAGACAACCAACCAGGCAATTAAAAGCAGGGCAGGGAGATTTGATAGAAGCTAGGTGGGAGACCTGGAGGCTCAGAGAGCTGGAATGGTGCAGAGGAGAGCTAGGAAAATCATCCCATCCATCCTGCATAAAACTTCCCTCTCCTGGCAGAAAGAACTTTACCAGAGGACTCAAGCTTTTCCTGGGCTCTCCAGCTTTCCCTGACCAGTCTTCAAAGCTTGACAGGCTGCCTGAATGTTGCAGCAGACTGTGGAAAGCCCCGGGCCATAGGTGGAAGGTGCTGCAGCAGTTTCAGCGCTGGTGGCTCAGCATGCAAAGGCTGGAGTGGAAGGGGCTGAATCTGGCTAGCTCTAGAGCTCCCCTCCTCCAGAGCTAGTGCTTTGTTTCCCACCCTCCAGCTGCTGCCTTGCTTCAGCCACTAGAGAGGATTTATTTGAGGGCAACTCAAAAAAAAACCACCAAGAGCCACAGTTTGGTAGAAACAAACTTCTGGCTCTTCAATTGCTCCCAAGGCAGGGGACTCTGTATCGTGACAGCCTGCAGGCACACACAAGCCACCAGGATCACTCTCAACAATTTCCACACTGTGCAAGGCGGCTCCTCTACTCACCACAAGAGTATGGGTAGGCCGCTCACCACCACACTAAGACTGACATCTGCTCCACTTGCTTCTACCTTCTTCCCTTCCCATGCTCTTTTATGCACTCGCAAGTCAGCAATACTAGAGGACCTTCAGAACACCATGGCCCAAACCTCCACTTCCCCAAGGTCCACACAAATTGGTTTCCCTTTTTGTTTGGGAAACACATGTAAGATGGGACATAGATGTTGTTTTCAGGACCGCAAACCAGAGCTTTTGCTTACTGCTTGTAGCACAAGCACCTCATTGGAATGTGCCTCTGTTTCTTTTAGACGAGTAGTTTTTAGCTGACTTTGTACTTTTGGAGAAGGCCAGACTTGGGTTTGGTCTCCAGCCTGGTAGGCAAGGAAGCCAGCTCTTTAGTTTCTACAGTCTCATTGCCATGCCTGTACTCAGTAACATAGCACAAGCAGGGAAGAAAGGACAGAAAGCAGCATCAGGGCAGCTAAAGCCTGGTTGAACTAAAAATAAAACAATGTGCCACCTCCTTAGAGGGATTTCTCAAGTCACACCACAGCAAGCAGTGCAGGTCCTTGGTCACTAGAAGGTTAACTGTCACACCGCTGAGGCCCAGGCAGCTTTGTAAACGGCAAAAGCACCTTTTTGCCAATTAGCCTGCTTCCAGCCTGTCCCCAGCATTGCAGTCCCATCCCTTCTTCCCGTCACCCGCAAGATGATGCACAGTAAACATCACCAATAACTGTTAAAAATAGTCTGAAGAAATAAAACCTGTTAAAAAGCCCCAGCAAGAACACTGCTTGGGTGCAGCTCAACTGCAGCAGACCCTTCTTGGCCAGCTCTAGCTGCTGGGTGAGATGTACTGTCCAACTACATCTCGAATGAGCTGAACAGATGCTCCCTCCTGCCCCAGATAGTACACTAGCATGAAGCTGCTGTACTGCTTGCTAAGCTGCTGCTATGGGCAGGAAGATCTCTCAACACAGCTTCCTTCCTTTTTGCACCATAGTCTCGTGAGGAAATCTGTTAGAACAACCTTGGTTTGACATTTTTGTCTGGATACTAGCCAATTATGGCACTTTTTATCTTCAGGGCTGCCTGCAAGTGGCATATGGACTCACACTCCAGCCACCAGTGGTCAAGGTTATTACCAGGCAACTATCTGAGAGCCCACAACAGCAGCACGTGGCAGCTCAGATATGATGGGTGAAGATAACTGCTTCTCTTGCAACCTACTTCCAATCTGAGCTCCAAATGGTGTATTGCAGGTGTTGAGAGCTGCCGCTGGTGAAGCAGATGGACAGACTGCTGGGGATGCCCAGGGTTGATGTGAATCAGCAGAGCTGCATAGAGTGCAGCCAGGGAACTACATGCCAGGCAGAGAGAAGCCTGAGAGGAGATAAGCCCTGGAAGCCCCTAGCCTAACATCAGCACATCTCTGGGATCTCCACCGTTTGTCACTAAGGAAAGAGTGAGAAGAGTCTGCTGTGCAGACTGCATCCCTCAGCTCAGTTAGGTAAGGAGGCAGGTAAGGAGGCTGGATGGAGGCAGCCTGGCATTTACAGGGGAGGAGGGAAAGGAAGTGCTGCTGCACGCACTAGGGCATCAGCTCCATACTTACAAGCAGCTATGCACTATCACTTCAATCTCCTTCTGTGAATGAGGAAGGAGACAGCAGCTCTGGTCTGCTCATGATCTGCAATCAGAGCTCTTGGGAGGTGTTTTTTTCCAACCAGACCCTTCAATGCTCGTCAGCCTCCTATGCTCCCTGCCTGGCATCTGTGGGTAGAGATGCTGTTGAAGCAGAAACATGCCCCAGAGTACCAGCAGGCAGCAGTGCTGTCCTTGAGTGCTGAGGGAGGAAGGAGCAGCTACAGAAAGCTCCCTGAGCACTCCAAGAAATCTGCAACTTCTTACTCAGCTAACCTTGGTGGCAGGATCTAAATGCTGTTAGAAGGTCTAGCAGGGATTGAAGAGAAAAAACTTGCATCATGTAACTTCAGTGGACACAGAGAAACACTCATTGGCTGATATGGAGATGCTGCTCTCCAGACAGCCAGCAGCCATCCCTCCTTGCAGTGGTGGCAGCTCCAAAACCAGAGAGGCTGATTCCTAGGGCTAAACACACAGCATCCCTCAAGGCATAGGCTCCCACATCAGGACAAACTTCTTGATATTCATCTCTGTCATTCTGCTTTACTTCACTAGCATCAAGTAAATTACCATGTACTGCCTCTGTGCCTTTAGATATGTAGAAAGATGCTATGCCATATGCCTGCTCAGTCCTTCCTCTGGGTTGTTATTTCCTCTGTCCCTCCAGCAGTCTGGTCTAGTCCTGCTAGTGCCCAGAAGCAACAGCATGTTACCTTCATACAGTGCCAAATCTGGCATGCCTCTCCTGGCACCAAGGGGTGGCAAGAAGACCTTACTGCAAGACACCACCAGCAGCACAACACACAAGCATTGAGCCCTAGAGAAGTCTGGACTTGAAAAACACCATCATCTCTTCCTGATCTTTCAGCAAACCTCCATTTAGTTGACTGGAAAGCATTTTTTCCAACCATGGGGCTACAGCAAGGAAAATGAGTTCAAGAGTTTCACCCTGCTCTGTGACCAGTGCCCATCCTACTGGCTGCATCTCTGTGTCCCAGCTTGCTGCATGTGCTGGGGAGCTGCTGTGGCACCCAAGCTGGCAGTGTGTAAGCAGGAGCCTGTTTCAGTTTACAAACTGTCTTCCCCTGGCAAGGAAAGACGCTTGACTTACACAGCATGACAACAGGGAAAGTGTGTTATTAATAGCCACCTCTGCAGGACACCAAGATCTCCTGGGCTTTTGCCTGTCTGTCTCCTCCCTGCCAGGACACTGGAGGGACTGAGGGCCTGGGAGTCCATCCAGGGAGCTGCTGCTCATTCCCACCCCGCTGACATACCACTGCTTGCCTTCAGCCTCAGTTTCCACCACAAGCTTGCACTCTCCTCCTCCTTTCAGTGCTCTGATACTCAGTCTTCCCATACACACTGCCATCCCACCACTCCTCCCGAGATCCTATCCCTGCTCTTCTGTCCTGATCCCAGGCATCAGTCACCAATCTCTCCTCTCCCTTGGGCTCCTCAGCCCTCTCCAATAAACCACAAAGAGCAAGCTGCACAGACGAGGTCTGCTGAGGAAGGGGCCTTTGTGCCAGATGGGGAAAGGAGCATGCTGGTTAAGATGTGATGAACCTTTCAGGGCTTTGGTTGCAGTGAGGTGATCAGTAATCACTAAGTCCCTGAACTACGCAGTTTGTTTCTACCCAGCTGTAATCTCTCCTACATCATGCAAATAAAACAGTCTGGAGCTCCTCCATGCTGGGTCCAGCATGAGCAAGGTGACGTGGCTTCCCCCAGCACAGGGGCAGGGAGCTTTGGCCAAGCCATGAGCCTTCCAAAGCATCATGAGGGGCAAGTGAGCTATGGGCTTGTGCTCACCTTCTATTTTAGGATTTATTCATTTGATCTACTGCAACAAGTGCCACCGCCTACATGGGTCACAGCACCTCACTCCCAAGCTGTAAGAGCACGGCATTCCCAGGGCAAACCACAGCCAAGGACATTCTCAGTTGTACTGTCACCCTTACACTGTGGAGGAGGAGATGACTGCTGCAACCTTAGGGTTGCCCTTCCAGGCTACAGAAGGCAGTTTCTGGTCCTTGCAGGACACTGAGAAGGGAACAGGTCCCCACCTGTCTCTCAGTAAGCCCCAGGACTGTTCCTTGGGCTTCAGATCTCCCTCCTAGCGAGAAAGCAAGACAAGGGCTTAGTAACCAGCTGGTGGCCACATACATGTAGCTGCAGAGGACTTCCTCCCAGCTCTGAGGTCTCTCTACATGCAGCCCCAGTGCTCCTGTCTGCAGGAAGCTCTGCAGAGGCCCTGTCAGGGCTACCAGGCACAAAGAGTGAAGCAAAACACCCCTGGCAGCATCTGAAGGTTTTGCCTACTTGCCCAGAAACCTGTCACTGCTACTGGGCACTCTGGTTGACCAACCTGAAGGCCTCAGGATTGCACTACTTCACAAGGGACAGGCAACTATGTCAGTTTGGCCTCTTTGTACCTACCCATCTTGCACGTGGCCAGTCAAGAGTACAACTCAGTGTACGAGCAGTACTAGTGCTGTGGACCTGATGCAAATACCTTGATGCATTCCAGATGCAAAAGAGTAATGGGATACCTGCACAAGATGGCCAGAAGCAAACTCGCCCACAGGCCTTATTTCACGTGACAGGAATTTCAGGGCACACCCTGGTTGGCAGCAACAGCTCAGCATCAGCAGTTCAGCACCACTCCTGACTGCAGGTGCCCTGGGTGGATCACCACACAGTCCACAGAAGGAATGAGACACAGCCACTAACCCCACACCACTTTCTTGGTATTCACACTGTCAGGAGCTGGAGATGACACAGGGAGGAGATGCAGTCTCTAAGCTGCTTCCTTTGAACAAGCACGGCAGGCGGATGGACGCAGAGACAGGCACTGGCAGCTCCTTGCAGGAGCTCGCAGGCAAGGCAATGAAACAAAACACCGCATCTTGGGAAGGTTCTCCAAGGGGCAAAGACAGGTGGAAGGAACAGCCTAAGGCCACACAGCAGCCTGAGCATGTCCCCACTGCCTTGATCAAGGCAAGGCAAAAGGGATTAGCCATGCCACCCTCCTGCCTGGCCCTTCACAAGAAAATGCTCTCAAGTTCAGCACAAGAGCTGGGAGCAGAAGGGCCTGAGACATTTTTATTGTTCCAAGCATAATGTCCACATCCCTCTGGTGGCAGCCCCATCACACCTCTCCCCAGGCTCTGCATGACGCCCTGATGCTACCTCTCCTTCACCTCCTTTTCAGGGTGAACCTGAGCTTTAAGGAACATCTGCCAGACTTACTCAGATCCTCCACTTATGCTTCATAAAGCCAAGAGTTTGCCAGCCCTAAGGCTCAGAGTAATGTTCCCATTACAACAATGTGATTTCCTTCCCAAAATCCATGGAAGACAGTGTTTTGTCTTAATTTAAACCAAAGCTGTCTCCTTGGAGGCTCCTGGGCTGACTCTGGGCGTTCATATCCCTTGACAACTTTCCACCATCATAACATTATGAAGTTTATTTACCACTACAGTAAATAATCTGCCTCACAGTTATCAAAAAACCCGACAGCCCTGATTTAAACAATCTGTCGCTGTTTTTGGCAAGCCTGATGGCCTGAGGCAGCAAATTAATCCGGGATGAAACGAAGAGGGTGCACAACTACCATCAGTGTGCTGGGGCCCAAGCAGAGCAGGGGTTGGGGGGGAGAGGCTGGCCATGCAGTTTCTATTTTGGTCCCATCAGCAGGACTAGTGATGCAGGCTGGGAAGGGCTTTGAGAATCTCTCCTCTCTGAGCTCCCTTTGCAGAGCGACACGCATAAGCAAAGCGGCAGGAGGCTTGGTAGTTTGCCCCCTGGCAATTTGGGTGCCCAATACCATGTTTCTTTAACAGATTCCCACTGTCCTTCCCAGAACTGGTCCCCTCCTTCCAGTACGCACAGTTCTGTGCCTCCTGTAAGAGGAGGGCCGCGAGGGACATGCTATTTAAAGGGATGCTGGTCCAACAGCCCAGATGTCTGATCCAAACTCCCTGAGCAGCCCCAGAGTTTTGCCCCTGCACGTGGGGACAACGTCTTGGTATGGTGCCAGCCTGGGCAGGGCAACACGTAGCATCTGGTGCCCTGGGAAGGAGGTGTTGAACCCAGAGTAAAGATAAAGCTGCAGTGTGGCAGATGCAGAGCACAAGCAGTGATTCCCAGGGCTAGGAAGTCTTTGGACCTCCCAAAGGCATGCAAAGACCTCTGCACCTCCAAAGCACCTTTCCAAGAGAGCCTCAGGCACTCAGCTAGAGGCACTGATAACAGGAAGACGGGACCCATATGCCTCCAGCAGAGATTGGGAAGGGCATCCCCCTGCTCTCAGCAGAAGCAGGGCACCTCACTGCCACCAGCACCAGGGGCGATGCCAGAAGCCCAGGAATCTGTCGTGCTTCCCCCAGCTATCACAGAGCAAAGCAGCTGGGGCCCAGGGGTCCTGGTGCGACACAGGCTGGCTCCCCACACTGCTGTCCTTCACCACCCCCACGGCACACAGGCTAGCAGAATGCAGCCAGTGCCGTAACAGGCAGAAGACGGGGTGACTGGAAATGCACGTCTGGCAGGGAAAAAACCCTGCCCTCCTTCCAAAGGGGAAGCAACAGCCAGGTGCCACCGAGTGCCACGGTGGCTGCGTTTCTCAAAGCCCCCACCTCAGCCCCGGGGACCAATCGTAGCCCTACGGGCTCACTCCAGCCCCCAGGAGCAAACACAGC